>CAVNYN010269197.1:0-44885 GCA_963692815.1 Nyctanthes arbor-tristis
ATAAAAAGAAACAAATAATCAAATGCTATAATTAAGTGTTAAACCAATGACTAAGATGTAATAATCAGTTTTAGAAAGTGATTTTAGGCGGGAAAATGAGAAATGAAAACTAAATTACTTTAATGTATATATAGATTCCTTGGAGAAAAAAATTAATAAGATTTGGTAATTGCAAATATAAATATTCTCGAGATCATTCTTTATATTTGCAAATAATTACTCTCAAATAAATAGCATAGCTGCCGTGACAGTATTGCACAACAATTATTATGGATCATTCTATGAGTTTTGTACTCCGTATTATATATTATTTATTTTCAAATAAATCATAAATAATTCTTGTCCTCTACCTCGATTATTATGAATTTATTTATGATGACGTTATTTTCTGTGGTCCACGACATGGACATCCGTATTTGCAAGTTGGCACCAATTCAGCTTCCAATCTTTATTTCCGGACAATTGGTGAGTAATTTCTTGAGCTCTTCAAAAGTTTATAGCCGAAGTTATTGTAAAGTCAATGTGTTTTATTCTAACTTCTTATGTTGAATAAATAAATAACTAATAATGTGTTCCTTCGAATTAAAGAAGATAACATTGTAGCATAAAGTTAACATGAAATGGTCAACTGCGTATAGGCGTCTCTTGTGCCCGAGTTGGAATGAAAGCTAGCTCTCACGGTAAATGTTAATTGGAAAAGAGCGAACTAGTATCATACCTCATGTATCGCCTTGAATTGGAGGTGATAGATCTGCTGACTAATTGGAATCATGAAAATGATATAACTTATCATTTCAAGTTAATGTTAAATGTTCGATTACGTGCCTAATATGTCTTACCATCTGATAATGAGAACTAGCCTAAGCCTACGAATAGGTGTCAATCGAGAGTATTTTGGAACTCTCCGGTGAATATGAGGATTAATTGCTCATTAATATTCGTTCAACTCTCAAAAGCTAATGCAATAATACAAATCTAAACTAACTCTGACATGAACTTGTTCGCAAGGTCATGTCACTGTTGATTAAGACAAAATGAGACTGTTAAGTTGTCATATTATGGATTAGTAGTGGAAGTTTGTTATCATGCTATTTGTAATGAGATTGGTAATGTAATAGATTTGTGAAATAAGTTATCTATTGTTAAGTTTTCAGTTATATTATTTTTTGATAATATCAAAATTACAAACTTACATAATCCCAATTCACATGTCATCAACAACAAAAACACCACATCACTTCAAAAAAAAAAAGAAAAAAAACCCACCACATTGCGGTCGCATGTTAATAACCACCGAACGTCTGCCACGTAAGATAAGGCAAAAGGAAACGGCACCGTTTCATGTTACCATAAATTCCTATTAATATAACGTGTCTAGCATCCGGTCCGACCCGACCCTTACGCCTGCGTAGAGACGCAACGAGGAAAGAAAAAAGTCTCGTAAAAGCGCCAAACTCCTCCCCCACTTTCTCCCTCTATATCACCGGCTGGCACAAATCTTCAGCCACCAGCTTCAATCTCCACCGTTTATTTCTTAATCCCTTTTCCTTAATTAGACCTGAAAATTCCCCTTTAGCCTGTACTTTACTCGATGCTTTGTAGTTATATTCTAAGTTGCAGGTTGTTTAGGTTTGGCCTCTCTCTCTCTACACAAATTCTTCAGAGATTCATTTCTCCATCGCCATTGTAGAGAAACCCCATTTAAATAAATGCTAATGTTTACAGAAATTCTCTTTTACTGTCTCTGACTCTCTGTTTTACTCTTTGCCTTGGGCTTGAGCAGGATATAATGGTGGTGCCGCCGTGGCTGGAGCGGCTTTTGAGCACCACCTTTTTCCGGGTCTGCCGGAGCCACGGAGACGCCGCCCGGAGTGAATGCAATATGTACTGTTTGGATTGCAATTCCGATGCATTTTGCTTATATTGCCGCTCTTCCAAACACCAAGATCATCAAGTAATTCAGGTGGGGTTTTTCACCCTTTCCATCTCTCCGAAAATGTAACAGACGCCGGAATCAGTACACATTTTTTATTATCGGAAAATTTTAATGTAGATAAGGCGATCCTCGTACCACGATGTGGTGAGGGTGTCGGAGATTCAGAAGGTGTTGGACATAAGTGGAGTCCAAACGTATGTGATAAATGGAGCGAGGGTTTTGTTTCTGAATGAAAGACCTCAGCCGAAAGGTGGAAAGACAGTTTCTCACGTTTGTGAAATCTGTGGAAGAAACCTTGTGGATGCTTTCCGTTTCTGCTCATTGGGATGTAAGGTTAGTACTCTTTACTGATACGCATTTTACTAATGTAACACTCATTCTTTCGTTCGTCTGAGTTCTGATCAAAACCGTATGATTTGTATGACCGACAATATTCACAAACCATCGATCTCCATCGCCATTATTATAGATTGAATTGTACCAACTAATTTGTTGATAATCAACCTTTCTTTTTCTTGAAATGAAAATAAAAAAATCCCACCACATAATTGTTTGTATATTATAGGTAAAATATCATGTCCACATTTATCAAAGCCTCCCTTTTCATCACATAACCAACCAATATAAATCATAAACATCGTTTGCCTTGTACATTTTTGCTCGTGTTCAACAGTTGATATCTCGTTTGTCTGTGACTCTCAGAGTACTAGAAATGATTTATCTCATATATATATATATATATATTATATATGTGCGAATTGTTTAACACTGCAATGTATTTATTTAAATTAATTAATTGATTGTAATTGTACGTCTAAATATAGCTTGTAGGGATAAAAAGGAATGGGGATGCAAATGAAGGGATATCAAGAAGGGTGGAAGAAGAATTGCGTGAAGGCGGGGAAGAAGAAATATACCGGCCCACGCCTCCTAGACCGGCTTCTAGTTCAAGAAGAAGAAAGGGCATTCCTCATAGGGCACCATTTAGGTCCTAACAAAAGAAAATATATTTACATATAATAAATCAATTAATTTACTCTATTTAATATATATATATATATTTCTTTTTTTTTCTTCTCAATTATACAACTCGTAATTTGGGGTCTCTCTCTCTCTCTCTTGGGTGGAAAGGAGAATTATTTGGGATTGTTAATGGTGGAAAGGTGTAAAATATATTGTGATTAAGAAGAAAATAAATTTAAAGCAAGTGCATTGAGAAGTCCGTTCGGAGGGGTCCACCAACCCACATGGGCCGTTTACAAAAAGAACAACAGCTTTAATTAGTTTAATATTACATGCAACGTGGCAAATCAACTTTCTTGATTGTTACATCATACATGTAATTGGGATTCTTTAATTTGTACCTATTATAATTAGTTCTTATTTTTTTTTCTTCGATTCAAATGAAGTGCTTGATTTTTTTATTACAAGGGGCATGAAGGGGTGGAGATGTTAGGGGGATTTGAACCCAGATCTCACCCGATAAAGGGTAAGTCCTTATCCACTTAGACTATCTTTGTCCCCTTGAGTGCTTGATTGATTGCATGTAATATGTGGGTGGAGCCCAAACTTTTGGTAAATCGGTAGAGTCAATTGGATCAACCAACCTTTTCACATTTAATTCTCTAGTAAAGTAATGCATTAGAAGATGTATATAATAAGACATTAATTTGAAGGAATGTTTAGAACTAGAGAATGAAAAGGTATTTTTTTATGGCATTTATTTTGGCAATCTAGTTAATGCACTTCCCATCTTATATTTAATCAGGTATCCACATAAGATATTGAGATGTCTGAAAATTTTTATTTATTTTTATCCCTTGATTGTGGTACTGATGGTTGATAGTCATCTTCTTTGAACTCTCTACATAATAATAGGTAGCAGGTTGTGAAAACGTGTGCCAAAATGTATATATTGAATTTTTAAGTTCTCCAATTTACCAATCACTGAACATTGGTGAAGGGTGATCATTTTCATGTGCTGGTTTATTAAGATGATTTTTGAAAAGGTAGAAAGAGATTTTGAATTCAAAAGATACTTTAGAGCTTGTTTTGACCATTATTTAACATGACCCTTTTTACTCACAAAAGTGCTTCTAAAAGAAACTGTTTCTTGAAAAGTAATTTTACAAGAAACAGAATCAAATAATATCCCAAACAGATTTCAAATGTACTGTGAATTGAAATTCTCAATATAATATATTCAAGTATAACAGTCCATCTTTCCCTATTTGATCAAGCATGTTCACACGTGTGTGTGCGTGTGTGTGTGTGTGTGTGTTTGGGGGGTCGATTTCTTAATTTTCACTCCAAAATGGACTTAAATTTTGAATCTCTATAAGAGTTGATAATAATCAAAAGCAATGAGTGCACATGCTGTACTAGAAAGTCAATTAAATTAATTATGAATTGGAATCTCTTGGTAACAATTTCGTTTTAGATTCTAATTATATTATATATATATATATATTCCAATTCTCTTCGCTTTATTTTTCTTAATTTCACTATAATTTATATCTAGTCCATTTTATTTATGACTTACGATAGAGACTAATATATCTTGCACCAGCCCACTTTGACATTATTATTTGTTATCTTGACATTTCAGCTAACTTCTCATGTATTGTCCATTCAAGTTCTTCTCTTAATATATTAATTAACATGGACGAAAAGACGAAAAAACTAGTGAAAAAGGGGTATAAATTGTGACCAAAATATTGAAAAGATAAAATTTATGATCCAAAAATTTTCCGGATATGTAATTAAATTTATTATTCTTTATTTGATTACCATCAGCCGAGGTTTTGTTGTTAAAATGAGCATCACATACACGTGGGTATACAGTGAAATTCTCATTTTAAAAATGAGCATGTTGCTCATTAAGTACAACAAAATTATTGTGGGGTTAAACTATAAATTAATTGAAAGCTCTCATAGTTTAATCTTGATTTAAGTTACTAAATTGAACGCCTAATATATAACGCAAACCATATTATAAATCACTGAAAGCTCAGTCACAACTCCCTGCCCATTAGCTTTCTAACGAGAGGTACCAAAATTTTTATAATACAAGAAACTTTAAACGCCTAATATATATGTGTGCATATGTGTCAAACATGTGAACTATAACCACCCCCACATTTGCAGTCTGAATGTGTGTCACCCTAGATGTGTGTCACGTATTATACGCAGTCATTGCGTGTGTAAAATATAATTGCTGTTTATGATTCCCTACCGATTACACATAATATTAAAAAAATATATATATATATATATTGAATGTGACAGATGACAATATATCTTCCGATCTATCATACATCCAATCCCAAAAGTCACAGAAAAAGATTCCACTGTGTACAAGCCATTAGAATCTGTGTGGAATCATGGTGGCCAAATGTTTCAACCTCCATCTCCATTCCCATCCCCACCAAAAATTTTCAAGTGATCGACCAAATACTCGATACTGCTGCTCGAAAAATGTTACCCGTCTTAGATTCTTCTCAATTCATGAACCGGATACGAAAATCTTGATTCTTGACCAAAGCTCAAATCCCATCAAGAAAAGATGTGACTTTGTTGCAAAAATGGCAGCATCAAGTGAACTCCAATTTGATGATCTTGATTCAGATCCTACCTTGATCAATGATGATCTCCGCCCGTCGACTGCCAATCAACGGACATTTTCGGGGCTCGAAATGGCCACTTTGTGGGTGGGACTAGTGGTTGGTGTGCCAGCATATTATCTTGCTGGTAGCCTAGTTGACCTTGGAATGTCATGGTGGCAGGGTATTACCACTGTTGTTGCTGCCAACATAATCTTGTTAATCCCACTAGTCCTAACTGGACACCCGGGGACCCGCTATGGGATATCTTTCCCGGTCTTGGCTAGATCGTCGTTTGGCATTCGAGGGGCTCACATTCCGACTCTCCTCAGGGCATTGGTTGGCTGTGGATGGTATGGAATTGAATCATGGATTGGAGGTGAAGCAATTTTCCTTCTTTTGCCCAAAACTGTTAAAGACTCGATCATTTCTCGGCCTGTTTCTTGGCTTGGAACTTCCCCCCTTGAATTTGCTTGTTTTATTACATTTTGGCTAGCCCAATTGGGCGTTGTTTGGAAGGGAATTGATGGAATTCGTGAACTCGAAAAATACTCTGCCCCAATTCTTATTCTTCTTACTTCTTGTCTCCTTATTTGGTCCTGTGTTAAGGCTGGTGGATTTGGTCATATGTTGTCCTTGTCATCAAGGCTATCCTCTTCAGAGTTTTGGTCACTTTTCTTCCCTTCACTGACAGCAAATATAAGTTTTTGGGCTACTGTTGCACTTAACATACCGGATTTTACTCGATATGCCCAGAGCCAAAAGGATCAAATCATAGGCCAATCCGGGCTCCCGATCTTTATGGGTGCATTCACTTTTGTTGGCCTGGCAGTGACCTCGTCGACCAGAGTTATATACGGCACAGTGATTTCCAATCCAATTCAACTTCTGGGGCAAATCGGTGGGCTTTTCACGAAAATCCTTGCCATATTTGGCATAAGTCTTGCTACAATCACAACCAACATTGCTGCAAATGTTGTGGCTCCAGCCAATGCACTAGTCAATCTTAGTCCATCCAACTTCACATTTCGTCGCGGTGCACTCCTTACCGCATTGCTAGGGATCGCTTTCTAGCCATGGAGGCTACTCAAGTCTAGCGAAAGCTTCGTTTACACATGGCTAGTTGGGTATTCGGCATTGTTGGGACCAATCGGGAGCATTATTTTAGTTGATTACTATCTGATTCAGGGCACGAATTTAAGCATGAAGGACTTGTATTCTTTGAGTCCCAGAGGGGCTTACCATTATTCTGGTGGATACAATTTGGCAGCAATTGGGGCATTGATCATGGGGATTTTGCCAGTCATTCCAGGACTCTTGCAAAAAGTTGGAATTTTGGGTAAAATCCCAAATTCATTTGCTATTATATACAATAATGCTTGGTTCTTCAGTTTCTTCTTAGCAGGGATAGTTTACTGGATAATTTCGTCTTTGACAGGCAGACAGAAAAACATCAGCTCAGAACCCCCTCTTTTACCTAATTCACCTTAATTTTCCATATTGTACTTCGTTTTTATTTCGTTATGACTAATTACTTTGTAAAAGATTATTAGACGTGTTACATAAGTCATGTCCATACCATACATCTCGTTGTCTTAGAGAATGTTTTGTATATGATACTGGGTTGGTCTATACTGTACGATAGACAATTGATTGAATTCAACTAGGCCCGAAATTTTGGTCAATGCATCACTAATCTGTATTAGCCACATAATACTATCTTCCAACAAGTTCAAGTGAAAGAGGATCGCTACTTTTTCTAGAAAACTCTCAAGCCCGTGCCAATTTCAAATTTAAACATCGCCGTTTTAATTATATCTTATCATCAATCTTAGCACACGTTTGGTACCTCGGATTAGAAGTGATCAAAACTTCAGATCAAATTTACATCGGTAGTAGGACGTAAATAGTATTGCCCGCAATGAAAGATCTTATTCATTGAATATCTTAATAACACAATGCATGCCTTCAAAAAATAATAATATCAACACGATGCAGAGTAATAATAATTTAATGAAAGTAGAGATGACTATGGGAGTAATCAGTAATGGTCTAATGCTAGATGTCTGCTGCCATATGCTAATTTAGCGTGCTAGATACGTGTCGTCTGACACAGCACATATTGCTATTTTAAATAAAAATTTAGAAATCATTTTGTCCTCATTAAGTGAAAGTTTCAAGGCCTACTCCACTCCCTAGCCCAGCCACAGCGACAACCCCAGCCCGAGCCCAAGCCTAGTCTGGATAAAGCATGAGCCGATGTGTCCAACTCCAAGCTGTGCCAAACCCTCGCCAAGCCCATGCCCAAACACCATACTAGGCCTGAGCCTAAACTAAGAATGAGGACAAGCCTAGTTTGAGCTCAGCTCAAGTTCTAGTCTGAAGCCCAGGCCCAGATCCACGACAAGCCTAAGCCCAATTAGAAACTCACCAATGAAGTCCCCTATCTTATGAAAAATGAGAAAATCATCAATTCGGTCATAATTCTTAACAAAACTATCAAATGAATGACCAATTTTACAAAATTGTGAATTTAGCTCCATTTCTTGCACAAATTATTGAATGAGACCCAAGCTTTGGAAAGGTTATTAACCAAGTCCCCAACCTTTTCTATTCATTAATTGAGTACAATACCTTTTGACAAATATAAGGTAATGAGAGTAAGTTAGGTATGGATTGTTTTTTCTTTAAAATTTGAGGATTATTTATTTATTTTTCTAATTCGACATTGGTTCAAAGATTTTCATATGAACATCTAGTTGCACAGTATTTTCACCCATCATTCATTATCAAGAAAGACAAAATTGTCCATGGCATTTACAGTGCACTGAAAAGTTTCAAGGGACATTTTAGGTACTGCAGCATATACCACAACAGTATTGTTTTAACCTTGATTGTACAATCTTCCTTCTTCTTATCCACTTGAAGAAAAGGAAGGATCCAACCAAATAAGTCTTATTCACGTATCTTTGGAAAATCATAAATTGAGTTTGCATATCTTATACAAATTATTTACTGATCCCTCAACTTATTGACATCCTCAACTGAGCCCGAATCTTATCAAGATAACCAGCTACTCCCCCGATCTTATCAAAATCATAAATTGACTTTCCATATCTATCAACACCATCAATTGTATCCCCAGGCTTATGAAACTATCAATTCAGTCACACTTTTAAAATAAGAATTGATTCATTTAAGTTACTAGAGTCAGCATTTAAAGTCACCAAAACCATCAACACCCTCAAATTGAGTCCCCCAGTCTTATAAATATTGTCAATTTAATCTCCAATCTCACTAAATAAATCAATTAAATCATCGATATTATGAAAATCCATTAGATGAGTCTCATACCTTATATGAAAATTATCAGCTGAACTCCTGTCATATGAAAATCATCAATTAATCCCTATCTTAAGAAAATCAACCTCACATAAAACTCAATTTGAAATCTTATTTAATATTTAAATTTTTATTTTTCAATATTGAACTTTTTTTGGGGGTGGGTGGGGGTGTAGCAATGGATATATATCCTTGAAAATGTATGGATGGTCGGCTAACTGTAAGCAGCATCCAATTATGAGATGTGTCCTTTTGTTCCATTCCTTAGCAATAGACACAAGTTAAAAGGACATGTGACAAGTAACAACGAACTATAAAGAGAAGCAACGAAAATGCCACTTATCACTTCAAGAATGGATACAAACATTGAGAACATCTCGTGAACTTCTAGTGTGGATCCTAAACTCTTTCGTCAATATTGTAGACGCCGTGAATCCCGCGGTACCACAAGTTATCAAAGAAACTCCATTGTATCCTCTTTGGACTTCGTCTCCAGTACCTTTCAAATATAGCTCCTTACTCTCTTTAATATTACAAGAATTAAAAAAAAAAAAAAAGATTTGCAGAATTCTCTCGATAACGATCTTAAATCTTCATGACTAATGATAAGATGAAAAAAGACTTTACTCAAGTAATTACTACCATTTCTTGATCGATCGGTAGTGACGTAGGTTATAATATCAAAACTATCACTTTGAGTAAGGCTTATATATAATTTTTCCTTTCTAACGTGGACTGAAGCTCGTACCGGCCCATGGTTGGATTTGCCTATAGATTGGTCGAAGATAAATGCTTTGATGAGCAAGGTGGACAATCGGCAAATTCAGAGGTAATGCCCGCTTCAAAAATACACAACATAGAAGTGCTAAAAGAATCTGTTAAGTATTTTCTTACACCACATAACTTTTACTTTTCTTCTACATATGAGATCTTAATCGCTTCACCATCGTTCTACGCCTAGTGTACAACTTTTCTTCAAACAGTATGCAATTAATCATCTTCGTTATACATTATAATCGAAAAACATTAGTAGAAACAAGATGTAAATTACTGAAAACTAATTCAGATTATTTCTAGGAAAAACATTAAATAAAAAGAGGGTGACATGGACATGAACCCATGCAACGAATCAAGAACAAAGGGACAAAAACGAAACACCTATTCCCAGCTTGGCACCACCCTAACCACACATCATAAATCATTTCATTTTTCTTTTTCTTTTATTTTTAATTGTTATTATTTTGTTGTTGGGGTCGCTTAATTTATAGCTATTATTATTATTATTATTGGATTTGGGTTTAATTGGATCCATTTGACTTTTGTACATATCATATATTAATTATTACGTACTCATAGTGATCTAAGGCTCAAAAGAGCTGAAATATTTAATTGACCTTAATTACGCATATCGTGCATGAAGATTGAATATTAATTCAATTATTATTATATATACTAATTATTAAAGGGCATGCGGGTTCTAGGAAATGAAACCATTCTTACAACAAATTGTTTGAAATAAATTGATTAATGATTTTATATTAAATTTGAGTTTGTGTATTAGTTGAGATATATCAATTAATTAATTAGCTCGACCGTGAACCAGACTTCCATATAGGACTAAGTTTATTAGTTATAAAATCTATGAGAATTATATGTAGTCCGTAGACTTTTTGATAATATATATATATATATTATTGGATTCTCTTTCTAAAATCTCTATAAAGTTTTATAACACAACTTCCCATCCACGTGGTATGTGTAAATACATGCCACATATATTTAAAATACACATGACGTGCTTGATACACGCCACACTTGGTGAGAAGTTTTGTTATAAAACTTACCGGAGGTTTTTGAAAATTTCCTTACACTATTGTTCAAGGAGAAAGTTCGAGTTTAGTGACATTATTTTGTTATACTCGACTCGAAAAAATAGTAATGTTATATCATGTAGTCAGTTCCAAAAGTCAGCATTTTGCTATTTTTCAATAAGCACCGTGTTCATTTCATTTAAAAATGAGCACTTATTCACATGGGGATGGCCCAAATGAAGTGAATCCCACCTCATTGGCAAGGGGTGTTCACTCTATAATGTGCCGAAGTTATCAAAAAATTTGATACATATTTTCTATATATAGTGATAAGGAGGCAAAATAAATGTAATTTAGAGAGATGTAATTGAGTGGTCGGTTGGTTTGACGTTAACATTTATAAATAAAGCAGTCATCCAATGGATGCATGAGAACATATATAAACAAGCAGAGGAAGAACTTAAAATAGATTTTATTCAATTGATTGAATTCTAAATTTTATTTTATATATTTCAGGAAAGTCAAAACATAAAAAATTATTGCCATTCTAGGAAGTCAACGCGATATATATCCAATTTGCATAGGCTCATTTTATTTTACAATAATAATAATATAATAATAATTTACAAAGTCATACGTCTTATTGCCTTCTTCTATTGTTTTTATTTCAAGATATATAAGAATTGAAGAATCAAAAAAGGAAGGATGCAGTGTAATACTCAAGTCTTACAAAAGAAAAATTGAACAACATGAGTAGTTTATATATTCCATTAACCACTCAGAGTCCATTTTCAAAACTTCTCCAAGATTTTATAACAAAAAATTTCACTCTATATGATGTGCATCCATACGAGTCACGTGGAGCGAGAGGTAGTTACAAAACCTCTAAAAAGTTTTTGAAAATTTTTCTAACTAGTTATTTTAATGACAATGTTGCATGAAGACATTGTCTTATGGTGGGGTTTTCTACGATCCGGTTATAGAGAGCTAACCTCTCCATTATGGACTGAAAAAATGCCATATGCCTCATTGTTATTGGGAGATTAAGGGACCCGCCCCCTGATTCCCCAATAACAGGGGGCCATGTGACACTTTTCCACTCCATAAGGAAGATATTAGCTCTCCTTATAATTTTTCGGGTTTTCTATGGTGTCCTAAGGACACCATCAAATGGAGTCCAAAGGTTTAGTTGGCATGCCCAGTCAGCAAAGAATGCCCCCAATTTGTCCAAAATTTCCCCCAATTTCAGAGGTCCCACTGGAAAGATTCAAAACCCCACAAAAGACCCCCCAAATTCCCAATTCTCAATATGACGATTTCCTATCTCTCTCCCCTTACAAACCGAACCGCCCTGTAACATCCCCAAAAATTTAACCAACAATTGTGTTACGTGGTCATTAATATGGAAACTATCGCTTGAATCACGTTGGAAGACTTCAAGATTTGCGGTTAATTAAAGATGAGAGTCCTTGATTGACCTAAATGAAAGTACGTGGACTTAATTATAAGGTGACACGAAGTATAAGGATTTCTCGAGCAATAAATGAATGAAGCTCATTGAGCCACACAGCCTCGCAAGATGTACGGCGTTAGGTTGTGCCACGTGTCGCAATGTCATTGGCAAAATTCAAATTTTATTAAAAGTAACTCAATTCCAACTATTATATATAGGCCCATTGGTCCTCAAACTCCCCAAAGCAACCAACAATTCCCTTTCTCTCCCAAAAAGCTTACAAATTCGTCCACCGCTATGGTGGGATGAAGAATAACTCCAAAAACTGACTAAAATACATATTTGTCTCTAGAAAAAGGGTCATTATCGTATATAGAAAGATTATAACTTAATAAATAGCTTTAATTGAAGAATTTTAAGGCTTTAAAGGCATTTTCTATTATTCAAGGAATATTTGAGGTGAGTAACGCATGCCTTGGCTCTCCCCTTTTGAATCTCATATCTCCCATAATTCTCTTTGTTCAATAGTTAATTGTAATTGCTTCTTATACTTCTATTGTATTGATTTGACATTCGATACTTAAGTGTGCACACTTGTCCTTGGATAAATGATTGTTCTTTACTCTTGGCCATCGCTAGTGACGCCATATACCCGTTTGCTCTGCTATCTGAATTGCTTTATGGTATTATAGCCCTGCTATGTGGTCTCGGTCATTCTGATCTATTATTGAATTGTATGGCTTACGGGTAGAAGTTAAACTAGTGATGTGTCTGGGTTTTGTATCATCGAACCTCTATGTCTTTGTGAATAACCTTCTTTGTGCATAAAGCGACCCCTCTTCTTTATTGTTTTGCTTGGGCTAATGCATGTTGTTATTCACTGAGTACTTTTGTACTCACCTCCCTATTCTATCATCTTATAGGTATTGGATTTAATAGCTTTGTGGTCGGATCGTCCCAAAGGCGGAGAAGATACATGTATATGATCGAGACTTTGGCGCATGGCTGATGTTTCGTTGTAGGTAGCTCACGGAACATTTAATCATCAGAGTGCACAACGAAAGCGCTTCGATATTTTTAAACTGCATTTGTACCAATTTTTAATCGTTAAAGGCTTCCGCTATTGTATAAAAATTCAGTTCGTGACACCCCCACCCACCAGCCCATGCTGCACCACCACCTCACAGACGCACCACCGCCCATCACTTCTCATCACTTCTTTCCACCTGTTCTTAAACCTTTTTTTCCTAATGAAGAGTGTATATACATACATACATATATATATAAAGAATTAATTTTGTTTCGGATCATGCCCAGGTCGATGGCTTCAAAGTTCAAAATGTGAATGAGAAGTATTTGCCAGTGCCTGCACATCAAATGTCTAGAATTGATTTCAATAAAGAGCCCAACTTAGATAAACTGATTCCACAAAATCAACTACTTTTTAACATCTCTGTGGCGGGGAGGTTAATGTTGCAGATGAGAACGGGGAGCGTACGATTTTGTGTTTCCGGCTTACTTCGATTGAAATTTTCTTGTTAGTAGCGAAGGTTGATGCAGGGGTGGGACTAACCCTATGATGACTCCACCGGCGATGAGGTAGTTACGGTGGCTCGCGGCAGGCCGTGAATGGGTGGTTCGGCGGTGGGGCAGTGTCGCTGTGGTGGTGCGACAATGTGGTGGCGGTGCAGTGGTGAGGCAGTGGGACTGGGGGCTTGGGTTTGTAAGGGAAGAGAGACATGAATTTTCCAGTGGGAGCTCTGAAATATTTTTGGCAGGGAGTGGACGAACTGGGGGCATTGTTTTCTGACTGGGCATGCCAACTAAGCCTTTGGACTCCATTTAATGGTGTCCTAAGGACACCATAGAAAAACCCTTGTCGTATCATGCATAAAAAGATATGACTTGACATAGCATGTGTCATTACTGTATAATAATATACTATTTTGAAAAAAGCTGTCTTCTCAAACGTCGTTTGGTTTAGTCTTCTTGCTTAATTAAACAATGTTTTATGGTTTTCAATTTAAACGCCCCAAGTCCCTTTCTAAAATCGTCTGAAAGTTTTGTAACAAAATCTCCCATTTCACATGACATGTATGAATGCATGCTACATGTATTTAAAATACACACTGTGAGTTGAAATACACGTAGTGCACATTTATACACGCCACACGAGGCGGAAAGTTTTTGAAAATTTTCCGATCTCCCATTTGCAAACTCATTTTCAATAAAAATAAGAGAAAGAATGAGTGACATTGAATAGTGAAAAATTGTGCAGTACACGCGAGTCCCATGAAATATATAGATGTGACTGATTTAACTAATTTTTATTTAAAAATAGAATTAGTTTGCAAACTTACAATGAGGATATTCAACTAGCTAGTTAGATTAGAGATGCATATATCTCTAGTCTAGTTTGCATTTCTGTTCCGGAAATGAAAGATTTGAACCTTTCTAATTTACTTAAATCTCTGTATGAACAGAACTAGGTCAAGCAATTGTACATAGTAAATAGTCAAGGTGATTTTTTCATTTTACAAATTAATCAATTAATAATTTGTATTTTTAAGAATTGAGGAAATATACTTTCAAAAAAAAAAAAGAATTGAGAAAATATATTTACACCACAATTTTTTATAACCGCACCGCATTATAATTGCCATGAATGTCCTTAAATCTCGTTCTTGTCATATTTGCACCCACAACTTTTTGTTCTCGTCACATTTTTATCCTCAACTTTTTATTAATTATTATAACTATTAGAGATTAAAGACATTTAAAGCAAATAAAACGTATAGTGTCAATATATAATCACTATAAAAAATTTGAATGTTGTGAAATTCAAGGAATTTACCTATTAGACCTTAGGTCTTTTTCATTTGACCAAGTCCTTCAACTTATGTGACCGCATCCTCCAAAATTCAAATGAATTAGTCAAGAATTTCGCTCAAGTTAAAATAGGGAGACTTTGTAACTAGTCTTTAATTATTGTCTCCACAAAAATTCAAATGAATGAATCAAACATCTACAGCACCAATTGACACGTAACAAGGTTGCTATCACGAAGTTTCGACAAAGACTCGACTCGGGATGAGGTTAATTCCAAGAGCCACCAACACCTAACTTCGAGTCACGTCGTACGCGCTCTCTATCGACATTGCATAAGAATAATTCTTCGGATTTTGCATTTTGTTTTTCTTTTAAAGTTGTTAACGTAAGAAAAGATCAGTAATAATTATTGAAGAAACTATACCTCTATTTTTTTTTTTTTTTTGTCACAAACCTTCCCCATTCCTGTCCCTAATCAACCCGTCCAAACCCCAATCCCCCAAATTTCACCACCAGCTGGTGCTCCGTGCTCGCATGCATTTACTGTGCCATTTATTGTTGCGTGGTGGTATGCAAGCCGCCACCTCCACCAACGACTAGCCGGCCCCCCGGCAGTGGGGGCAAAATTAGGGTTTTGGTTTTGGGGTAGGACTGGGATATATAGGAATGAGATGAGTTATGACTTATGCGTGGAAGGAGGGCAAATTAGTTTTCATTTTTATCCCCTTTTGGAAAACCAAATTTACTCTTGAGCTGCATTTATAGACTTCCTTTTAGAAGTCCTCCAGCTTTTTAACTTTTGTAACTTTTCAACTTTTTTTTTCCAGATAGCTAGAATGACATTATTTTGATATATCTAAAAATATTAAATCTATAGGTCTCAAATTTAACGTCTCACCGTAAACTTTCAGAAGCGTTAAAAATTGAAAGTCAACAATAAGCATACTTTGGAGATTAAAGGTGAAATTTTAACTTTCTACACCATAACCCCATCTATTGGAATTTGTCCGATTAAATCTTAAATAATATTCAAAAAATTTTAAAATCTAATTCAATTTCGTTACTACATACATATTATAATGGTCACTCCAAAAACGGTAGAATGTTTGCTTACTCATCTAATGTTAAGATTGGTTTACTTTTACAATAGACGTCGCTCAATATCAACCAATTATCATTCCTTTCTTCATACATCTTTATGATGACTTATCCCAAAAAAAGTTTAAAATTGTAATATTATTATTTCAAATACATCTACGTGTGATTCATCTTTTATATATGATTGCAACACATGCTTGTTTCAATAAATAGAAAAGTATAGATCTTATATATAGGCATTTTTGTAATTACTACATATTTTAACTAGATTCATATTATTTGTCATTCATGTAAATTTCCCTTATTTAATAGACATAATGATAATTGATCGAGAAAAGACATGAATTCTTATATAAATTAAAAGTCTAATATTGTGCGTGGGAAATCATAATAATCAAATTAATCTGCACAAAATGTGAAACGAAATTAATCATCCGGTGACAATATTCTATCACAATTCAGAATCATAACAATGCCGTGAAACCAATGGTTGTTTTTTGACGTGGCCTAATAAAAAAATAACACCTGCCCTTTTAGTATCACGTATCTCGTCTTGCTTCACCGCATCATGTAGTTGTGTTTCCTTATCGTTTGTTTCACAGCAAGACTCTTTATTCATGTGATGTAGATGTGATAGTCAGTTACGTCTCTTTTACCATTGTGTCATTTGTTACGTGTTTTATTGCAATTCCATTCATCCGCCAAAAGCAGACTTGCCGTGGTCTGATTAGACAACTCACTGATGGATTGTCTCAGTGTGGGACAACCCACTGATAGGTTGTCCAACCCACTAGACAACTCACTGATGGATTGTCTCACTGTGGGACAACCCACTGATAGGTTGTCCAATCATAACATACCACATACACCGCTAGACATCGTAGGCAGGTGAACAAAATCCTTTTTGTTGTGATCAAATAGTTTAACTAATTCTACAAATAGTCCTGCTTCATAATGCATATGTAGCATGATTCCATTTTCATTATGTGTAAGACTATAAATTTCAACAACTAGCTTTGTTTAAAAATAAATTTGACTGAACAAATCACTTTGATCTATTGATCTACTCATCACATGGACTCACATATTTGCACAACATATTTTCACAAAACCAATATTTTTATTTCAAAGTGAGAAATTTTAAAACAGAAATAAATTGCTAATGGTGTCTCGAACGAGTCAAATGTTTTGAAGATCATTTAAACACACTTTTTATGACCAAAGAGAAAATAAAAATAAAAATAAAATAAATAGATAAATAAATAAATGAACATAGACAGAAAAAAAAGTCAGCCACCAGGTGGGGTAGCCACAAAGAAAGAAGTTGAAATGAATAGTAATCGTCAGTGGAGGGCGTCCCTTGTCCCTACACACTTAATAGGGGGTTTTATTTACAGAATTTGTCAATGGTTTCATTGCATGGAACAAAACCAGCGCTTCCCAGGAGCCAGTTTCTCAATACTAGACACTGTTTCGCTCTTTTTGTTTCCTCCTATAAATTCTCCTCCATTCCAATATTTGATTCCCACAATTATCCCATTAACTTCCTCTCTTAGTTCCCCCTAGTTCCAGTTTCCCTGCGTGTTCGGTAAGTGGTAAAGATTGGATAGCACTAGATAGTATAGTCCTGATCTCCGACTCCTGCTATATGTCTTGTGGGAATCATTCTATTAGACGCACACATAGCGGGAGATCGTTAAACAATCCTACAGTGTCTAGTATACAAGTTCATTTTTTTCTTTCAAGTATGCTTGTACTTGCATGTAACTTTTTACGGGTGTCTCCTATGTTACAGGGACTCGTGGTGCAGATGTCTCCGGCTATGTTAAGGCCAAATGGAAGTTCCATGGAAATCCAGTATCATAAAGGAGTTAAGCATCTTTCCGACAATGGGATTGAGCGAGTTCCTAACAAGTACATATTCCCAGCTTCTGAACGTGCCAACGTTGTATCCGAAGCCTCGCTCAACTTGATTGAACTTAAGCTGCCGGTGATTGATTTTGCCGAATTGCAGGGTCCTAATCGGTCTCAAGCCCTTAAATCTCTTGCCTCTGCCTGTGAAAACTACGGATTTTTCCAAGTAGGTTTTCTGAGTTATTGGTATTTGAATGCAAGTCTAATAGATGAAACAAGATTTTAACTTATTTTTCTGAATGCAGCTGGTTAATCATGGGATTCCGCATGAGATAATAAGCAATATGGTGGATGTGAGTAAAAGGTTCTTTGAGCTACCATTTCCCGAAAGAGAGAAATATATGACGGCGAATATGAATGCACCAGTTCGATATGGAACAAGCTTAAATCAGACGAACGATGGCGTCTTTTGTTGGAGGGACTTTCTTAAATTAGTTTGTCATCCTTTGCCTGATGCTCTTCCTCATTGGCCTTCTTCTCCATTGGATCTTAGGTAAGTGCTTTTTCAAGAAACGCACGTGACAAAACATTAAGGACGTCGTTAAATAATTACTTGTACACTAAACCCTCGACCGTTTCGAAAGGGCTAGCTAGATAAGTAACTTATATACAAATAGATTAGCCAATGATTGTAGTTACGCTTTAATTGGTTAATGATTCATTCAATACTTTAACAGGGAATTGGCCGTTAGTTACGCAAAAGAAGTCAAAATCTTGTTCCTAATGCTAGTGGATGCCATCCTAGAGAGCCTCGGGTTAAGTAACAAGAAGAATACGACAGGCGAGGATGAGGTCGAGGACGAAGATGAGGACGAATTAACAGAAGAGATATTAAAAGAACTCGAAGATGGAAGCCAGCTAATGGTAGTGAATTGTTACCCTCCTTGTCCACAACCTGATTTGACACTGGGAATGCCACCTCATTCCGACTATGGATTCCTTACACTTCTACTCCAAGATGAAGTCAAGGGGTTGCAAATACAACACCAAGGAAATTGGGTTACTGTGGATCCCACCCCAGGATCATTCGTAGTCAATGTCGGAGATCATCTCGAGGTGTATATTCATCGCCCTCTTCTATATATTCAGTTCTTGTTTGATTCTCTTTTTCAAAACACATTAATTAGAAAACTACTTATTTATAATTGAAAATTTCAAACTCCCATTAAATTTACACCACTCATTTCACCCCATTATAATTTCTCTTTATAATTCAATTTGAATAACGTAAATCAAACAACTGCTTAAGAAATCAAACAGCTGCTTAATAAAGAAAATCAGACAGCTGTCTAAATGCACTTGTTGATTTCTTACCATGTCATATGTATAGCGTCATAATGATACTAACCTAAAATAGGCTAGTTTTCTCACTAAAGGCTTGATGTATAATTTGTGTACTCCATTTTTATTAGTACATATCAAATTATATATACCAGTATATATGCAGATTGCTTGTTATACGTTACAAGTCAATCGCAACTTTATTGACACTAAATTACATGAAACTTTGCCGCAATTAATCAGCTATATTCGGTACTTAAATCTAGTTAACCATTTACTCAATAAATAACTAGACTATCATGTTATATTTTTCCTATTGATCAAATCAATAGAAATAGACAAGTCACCAACTTGAAATAAAATTAATTGAAACAAAAACTTGCAATATAATAAAAGTTACTAAAAAAGCGGAATTTTTCTACATTTTCTTCTATATATTATATCGTCTTTTTCATATATGTAACAATTAGTAACACAAGAAATCAATCATTTTTTTCCTTTTTGGATGACTCGACCTGTAGATATTCAGCAATGGAAGATACAAGAGCGTTCTACACAGAGTTCTGGTGAATTCAACAAATAACAGGATTTCGGTAGCTTCTTTGCACAGCCTTCCCTTTGCAAGCATGGTGCGGCCATGCCCCAAACTTGTTAGCGAGACGAATCCAAGGCGTTACATGGACACAAATTTTGCAAGTTTCCTAGAGTATATAAAAGTTTGTGATTCAACTAAGAAGAGTTTCCTTCAATCCAGGAAATTGACTTCATAAACAAAAATGCACACACTATTAAATGTAGTAGACTTTTTGTATTTTGACTTCTAATTAAAAAAAAATTTCTTTGTTGTAGTATCAATTATAGAGAAATTAATTGTTTGGGTGCATGTATGGAGCGCAGCAGTTGGCAACATATATTATTTGGAAATTATGTATATATAGGATAATGAGATCTTCATAAATGAAATTATTATCCAACTACTTTGATCAATTTTATATTATGAGCAACGATGGAGCAGCATATATATGAGACTTGTGAATTAATTAATTAAAAATTTTATTTTACATCACAGTGTTTATCTATATATATATTATAATATTAACAATTAATTAGTGCCGTCATTTCTTCGAGTAAGTTTCTTACTTAAAAGGCAAGTTGTTATATATGGAACGACTTGTTGTTTTAATTTGACTCCTTCTTTAAGCAACTTATTTTCTAAACAAATCATTAATTAATTAATTATTCTAAACGAGTTCTGCTATTTTGAAAAAAAAAAGATATATAAAAAGTTTAACAATATATAGCAATCCTCTTTTAAAACACATGACATCGTTTTTATATTAATGGTAATGAAATGAATCACATGTTAATTTTGTTATACTCATTGTCCACTTATAATTTGTCTTAATAAAATTATTATTCTAAGCAGAATAGCTTATTAGATTACTTCCTCTTCGTGGCTATGTATGGTGGCAAAACGAGGCTTAAATTATCCACACTCCACCAAAATGAACCGATTGCCCACTTTAGAATAGCTCACCAAACTCTAAAGAGTCATCATGTGATCAACATGGGTGAATTTAGATTTTTCTTTTTCACGGGCTAAACTAAGATTTTACTACTACATAAATTTTTAATTCTTCTTCTCGGGCCAAGAAAATTTACAAACAACCCATGCGAGCCCTACCCTACATCTGCCCTGGCGACCAGTTGAGAAGAAGTGAAATTAAATGTCATGTCAAGACAAATAATTATAACATTGTGTTTTTATTATGTGTGTTAAAAGAATTACAAAGATTTAGCTTATCTATATATATATATATATATATATTAAAGCAAATTAGTCTGCGGTACCTTTGTATCGCAGTTTTCCCGCCATAACTGTGAAAAATAGAGACTTTATAGTCTTTTTGTTTTATGTTTGGTAGTATATGCAGTTATATTGACTTATTTTGATTCTCAAGTTATTTATTTCTCTATTTTTTTAATTAATTAGGAATTATAATCCTTATCTATTCTTATCTTCAAATATTTTGATTAAATATTTTGTTGGATATATCTTATCTTCTTAAATATTTTGCGAGATTAATCTATATATTCAAAGTTTTTTTATTTTTTAATTTAATTTTTTTAATATACATGCTTTAGCTAGCAAGTATTTTATAATTTGTGTTAGACTATTTACCTTTTAGCTGATACAATAATATTTAATTATTTTTTATATGTTTTTAAAGCAAGTTGTTATTACGTTACTTCTTTTATATATAATAAATATGATTTAATTGACATTTCATAGTTTATAAAATTTCAGTCACAGTATAGTCACATAAAAAAATAAAATATTTAATTTCCTGAGGTATAAGAATAACAAGGGGTCGGGTCAGGATCAGGTATGCTGCACCCATTAACGTGTCCATCAAAAAAAAATTTTCCCATCCCCACTTAAATCTAGGATGGTCGGATGGGTCAAGGAAAGCTGGTACACGTAATTCATATTACCCATTTATTAGCCAATTTAGATATATTTATATACTTTTATTTTCTTTTTTTTGTTTAATGAATAGTATTCTAAATAATAAGCTTTCTTGATAAGTTTTATCATCATTTTATTTTTCAAACCATTAGAATTTTGGTAAATATTTTTATAATTTTGTCCCAAAAAAAAAGTTAAACAGACCGTACACGAGTAAAAATTATCATAACCTCCCCGGGCACATTGTTAAGTTGAGTTGATTTTTTTTTTAAATCTCATCCCCGACCAAATTATCTATTTAGTCAGATACTCTCGTTTTAATAAGATCAAGTATCCGTGGGTATCAAGTTTGTCGGGTTTTTTTCAATAGATCGGAAGAGCACTTAATAACATTCTATTTCTCATCCATGCATATTGTTATGTGTTCTGCTTTAATTGAAATAGAAATATGTTGATACTTTGTTGAAATTATACTATCACAGTAATTTGGTCAAAGATGTCTTCTCCTATATATTGCTAATAATGACCATTTTACCCTTTTTGAATAGTTAATAATATTTATTTTTGTTATTTTCTATATCATATATTTTTATTTTATGTGTTGATTTCACTTCAATTATTAGACTTGTTGATATTAATGCAATTCTTTTGGACTATATACTGATGATAATGTTTCAATTACTGCAGGGAGCATGCGAGAAGAAATTGATGGCTCAACTTTCTGCTGGTGGTGGAACTCTTTCCATTTCACTTTCATCATTTTTTCCTTTTCAGACTAATTTTCTTCAATTTATTGCATTAAATTCCAACTTTAGCAGTGAACCAGAGCCTGTGAATTCCCGTCTAACATCTGAAATGAAATTGGAAATGAAGAGGCTTTGAATCATCATGAGTTTTTACAAGAAATTTATGGCTCAAGTCCGTTGAATAGGATGTGGCTACAAAATTGCATCAGCCGGTGGATTTCTCTGCTACATATGATTGTGAAATTGCATTTAGTGACGGAACAGATTTACGGTCAGCAATATTAAGGAAAAGAACAATTATTTTCTTTTAACTATATCTAATATGGAGCTCATTTTTTTATTCGAAGTGAGTCTTCTAATTTTATCTAATTTAATTTCAGAGACTAAGAAAAATGTGGGATTGTGTGTATATGATTAATGATATTGAGGTCATTGACTTAAGAGTTAAGAAAATAGTGAGGGAATAGATTAACAAAAAATATATAGCTGTGCATGGGAAAGAATTTGGCAAATTATTTTCTTATACTCATTTTTCTTATTTTATCTATTTGGTTTATTCAGTTTTGATATTGATTTCCAAGTAGAATTTATTAGTTAACATAACCTTATAAAATTTAACCATTCAAAAAAAAAGTTATAAAATTTCATATTATTTATTTTTTAAAATAATTTTATATATAATATTCTCGTGCAACGCACTAGTGAAAATCTAGTATAAATATATAATGAACCCTAGGTTAAATTTGTGATGAATCTTATAAGTGAAGCTGTCGAGCACTAAACAAAGATCGAATTTAGTCTAACTACATATATTATCATTCTTTTTTTATTTTTTAAATTATTATCTCGAATCCTTGACTGAAAATGCGTAGACGGGGAGAGTAATCACACAAACGACGGTCAAGTCTCACATTTATGAAATATTAAGAAAGTCACATTTGTTTTTCAATAAACTTGACAAAATCGGTACGAATGATGGATATGCAAGTGGCACGTGCATGGACCGTTTTGTTTTGTTTATTGCGTGTAATGTAAGGAGACCCGAACAATTTCAATGGTGATTAACTTATTTTGACTTTAAAAGGTTAATAAATCACTAGATTATTCTTTAGGTCAAAACGCACTTAAGATCTAATAATTTGATTGGACACTTAATTTGATCCTTTAAAATTTCATAAGCAAATTTCATTTTTGTACGAGTTCCAACACATTGGGAGGTGATCTGAAAAATGAAAATAACTAGTGGATAAGAATAAAAAAAGGATCTTTACTGCAAGGATTACTCATTTATGTTAATGCCATCCCTTAGAGCTCCCCTTTATCTTAAAAAATATTACTCGTGAATTTAATTTAATAATAATAGCGTAAACCACGTAAAGTAATATTTTTCCTTGTCAAAAAAAAAAAGTAAAGAAATATTTTTATTCAGGTAAAGTAATATTTCATTGAATTTAAATTTTACCCGAATAAATAAATAAATAAAAATCTCAAATCCTCCATCTTTAGTCAAATAACTAAAATAGTCCCAACTAATAAATAACCTTATCAAAAAAGTTTAAAGAGAAAAAAAAACCATCATATCTTTTTTAAAAAAAAAAAAAGGCAACGCAATATATCGATTTTAAACTCTGTTAATTTCACGTTCATCAGTATTAAAACTAGAACTAAAATTAATGTTGAATCTAGCTAGCCATAATTGATCGTTCTGACTATAAAGCGGTGCAAGTTTATATAAAGAAATGAGCCGTAAGGGTTGCATCAAAACGAGTTTATAATAAAATATATCTACAAAGCATTCTATCACCTAGATTCGAACATGCTCTGCACCATCGTCGCACATACTAAAATATATTTTATTTTATTATATATTAGAGACTAAGTGCGGGACAACAAATTAATATATATTTATTTTATTTATATTTTCTAATATAATATAAGATAATTAATTAATTAACGACCTACTTTACCAACTCTCCCAACAAATTAAGCCGAACCCCACCCCCACCACCCCTCTATTGAACCCTCATAAATACATTTTCCAATCATCATAGAAATTAAGAAAATTAGATCTATGAAGGCTAAGATGATTTTTGATCGATCGAGAGAAGTAGAGACTAGAGAGGCAGAGAGAAGGCACGATAGAATTTCAAAGCTGATACAAGTTATACTTTTATTGTAAGTGATGACTTAGTATCATTTTAACTATTAAAAATGAAATTAATTTTCTGAAAAATTAACAATTGAAACTAGATTTTTTTATCATTCGTAACTGAAAGAAATTGATCAAGCATGACTAATGAGATGTAAAAGAGCCGAACATAGTCTCAACCATATCTGAGACTTATATTGCTCCCCCAAAATGAAAAAAATAAAAATCGAGTCATATCACATGAAAGGGATTGAATTTTTGAAATTTTTGAGGGGTTTGCCTAGCCTGAGTTTGGTGTTAGACAAGCTCTGAATTGGCTTGTCTTGATCTTTTATGGGGTGGTTTACAAACAACTTGAACCGACAGAAACACCTAAACATGACTAAACCGTCTCCCCAACCTCCGTCCTCTACTCCCTCCCCTCAAATGGTAATTTTTAATCAAATCCTCTTTATTTGTAGGTGTATCACGTAACATAATTATAACCAAACTCCATTATAGTGAATTATAATTAATTGGTAGCGATACAGAACAATACAGTTGAAGTGAGTCAATGACACACAGGGTATATGCCAAAACAATGGACAAGTAGAGGACGCGCATTTTGACGGTCCACGGTCTCGAGTCTTCTGTGCATGTTAAGTACTAGACAAGAACGTGGAAAGCAGCCTTTGGTGATTAGAATACAGAATATTAATTCCATTATTATGCAAATGCAATGTACATTATTGCATCTTAAGTTTTGTGTTATTAATTCAAAAGCCACCAATACAATTGATCAAATTAACTAGATTTTGGACCCTAGTTTTGTCTTTTTACTTACTTCTAGGTGATTCTAGATTTGAGTATTTTGACTCCCAGGTTGAGAAAAATATCACCTGTTCCAGAAATACTTTATCAGAGTATTCCAAGCTAATCAGATACTCACATGTAAATTCAATGGTCTTATATGTGAGATTTTAATTGGCTTAGAGTACCATATTGGGATATTATTGGAGTACCAAAATTTTTCCCTATTGGTCACGGAAGTATCAGATAGGGAACAAGAGCTGTCACGATATTTTATGAAAATGAAAAGGATTGAGATCATTGTCACTTTATTGGTATGAATATTTCTTTGTTTGGCAGAGCGCATGTTAGCAAATTATTTATTTATTTTTAAAATAAGAAAGAAAAATGCCTGGAGTTAAATGGTGGAAATGAAGATTTTTAAAAGGTCTCTAACTATTATATTTTTATATTAAAAATTTTAAAAAGACATGAAAATGGGACATGATGAGAACCCCGCCGCAGTGACACCGACGAAACTCATAAAACATTTTATATTAACTCGAACCCAAAAAAGCTAAAATATGGTAAATTAGACCGTAGATTCAATATAAGAATCTAGAGTATATTAAACTCTAAATCTATTGGAACGTGGAAACAAGAACTTTGTAGTCGAAGGCGTGATCGAGAAACCCGAGCTCCCTTCCAAAGCAAACTAGGGTATATTAAACTCTAACCCTCAATTGAATAAGAAGAACAAGCACCTTGATCAAGTGAGTTGTGAAGTATCCTAAGCTAGAATACAATCACAAAGATAGAGAAGGAGAAATAAATCCCCAAACTTGAACGCATTTTCATGAGCTAAGTTTTCTTACAATGAAGAAGGTGAAGCCTGTTTATACCCCAAGGCATGTTGGAGACTAGAGAATTACAAAAGAAAAGGAAAATTCAAAATTTAAAGTTTTCATAACCCTCGTGCTGATTCAAGAGATTGTGCGACCGTGTCCCGCATGTGGTGCGGCCGCAAAACGTTAATTTCCCTCAGGCGGTGTGCAATCTGGGTCCTGGTGCAGCCCACATTGCGGCCTCGGCCTCATTGACTTTCTTTTACGGCCGCATTGACCATTTCTTCTCCAAATTGAATTGTTCTAGAAAATTACAAACTCTGGTCCTTGAACTTGAAACTGACTCCAGGTTGACCCCCGTGGTTTCTTCCTTTATTTATTTGACCCTTTAAGTCAATTTTCTTGTTCAATTGACCTTCCACATTGATGGAATTAATTGTTACTCAACTTTCTTCATCCAATCTAAGTCCAGAACTTGGCAATCTCAATTTTGCGCCATTTGCATTTTAACCCCAGACTTTTGAACAAATCTCATTTTCGTCCAATTTGGTACAAAATGACTACAAAAACTTCCAAAATGTTCCCGTTGAGCCTCCATATCAAAAACTTTGAGAAAATAAAAATTATTTGGAACCAAACCAATATGGGTGGATCCTAGTTCTCATCAATGTCAGTATATGTGGCACAATGAATGATAAAAAGATAGTTATGTGATAAAAAGATCCTAGTTCTCATCAATATTAATATGGGTGTATTTATTGGATGATAAAAAGATAGTTATGTGATCGTCACCCAATGAATGTATGTCATATGAGAACGTTATTTTTTCATGTCTTTCTAAAATTGTTTTTTTTTTTTTTTGTTATGGTAAGAAAGTCAGTACATATATAAGTTTTGAACATATCTCCTACTATGATATTGGCGCTATATAACTTGTTAACATATTACAGGACAAAATAAACACACCCCCACCTCCCAAAAAATGAAAAACCTATTTTGCTAGTATTATGTGTCTCTTTTTTATTTTACCACATGCTAACCAATCAACGTGGTAATATGCCAACGTAATAGTTAGAGAAAGGATTGAGAATGGAGTATCGTTTTGTTTTCAGACATCTCAATCTCAGTTTCTCACAATCTCAGTTTCAACAAAACGATGTCAAAGTTGAAATTTTATTCTCCCTTGATTCCATAAAGATACGGTGGTAGGTAGTTTCACAGAGATTAAGAATTGGTAAGTAATGTGGTATATTTTTCTATTTTAGGCCTTATGCATAATTAATGAATTTGGAATTAATATCAATAACCAAAGAATAATCAATATTGAAATGAGTGCAATTATTCAAATGTGTCTATTAGAATTCTGTAAACACCTTGAATATGATGTCAAAAAAATTGATTAACTCATTTTCACCTTGATATATTAAAAAAAGAAAAACTCATTTTCACCTGGATATATTAATTAACTAGTGGCATACATAGAAAAGAAAAATTAAATACAAGGCCAATATAACTCCTTGACTATCTTTTTGGGAAAACAAAAATAGAATACTGAAATATGTTTTGGGACAAAAGGAGTAATTTTTAAAGTCAAGCACACAATTTAAACCAGTGGCCAATTATGTGAAATGACTGGTCATATATTTGTTAATTAACCTAGACAACCATATATGTAAAGGGGGAATTATCACACCACAAATTAAACATTTTCCTTTATTTACATAGATAGCCTTAAATAAAACTAGCTAATCTATCCGTGCGTTGCACTAAAAATGCATATATATCTCTAAAACAAATTAAAGTAAACAATTAATTAAACGATAAAAAATAAAAATGATATCAGTTCATCAATTAAATCACTCGAACTCAAAATTAACTAAAAGAAAAATATGTGTAACTACTCTCAAAATTGATATTCTATGTTAATTGATCGATTACTGACAAATATATGTGCACAATATATATAGAGCTTTTTGTATACTTACCCAATTAGGCGGCCTAAAGGTTCTTCCGATCTCAAATATAAAAAAAAGTGATAATTACGTATTTGATTACTTCACGTACCAATTAAATATAAGGAAAGAGATAATTAAGAATTTGATTGATACACTTAGTTAATTGAAATCTAAAGCATTTCTAAATGCCAAACATTCAGCCTTAATAAGTGAGAGATGATTAAAAATTACTATGTAAAATTAAAAAAAGATCGTAATAAAAAATTCTAAAAATTTGAAAAAAATGATTAAGGTGAGCAGTTGAATATATTATTCAAAATTATGACTTAAAATTAAAAAAATTGACCCACCACTTAGTTAGTACTATCCGATTATTATTAAGGCGAGCGAAAATAAAAACAGAAAAATAAATGAGACATCAGCTTAACATCAGATTCTTAATTCCCATAGGATGCCAGTTTTTTGCGGAAAAAATTAATGCATCACTGCGTTAGTATTATAAATATATAGATAGATTAATTTAATAGCCTTTATTTTAAATAAATATATATGTTCATATTATTATTTTTTTAATTTCTTCACCAGAATAATCCCCATTTTAATTTTCTTTTTCTTATTATCATCTTCTCTTTCGTCGGCTTTTGTTCCCGCTAGTTACCGGCAACTAATTTCAAAACCACACTGGCGAGTTCGATCACTCTTTTTGCCACTTTGGACAATCATAAATTGCTCAAGATATATGGGTTCTTTATACCACCGGTCCATTATTTGCTATCTACGATGTAATTATAGGAAACAGATCAACAAGATAGTTCAATTATTGCAGTCATGGAAATCAGATGAAGAATGCAAAATAGAAAGAGAGCCGTTTAGTTCACAAAGAACACAACAATAAGAAGTAAATCACTGCACTGAATTAGTTTTTGGGTCTTGGAATTTGGGATAGATTCACGTTTTAGTTGATTTATGTCTTTTCAACTGTAATTGTTATATATACACAAATTCAGTCGAACAAGAAAATATTAGAATCGAACATGCTCATTCTCCTCTCTCTCCCGCCCGTGCTTCCTTTCGTCATCTTTGACTTGGTCTTCTTCCTTGAACATATATAGGCATATGGCAGTCGAAAATCGTGGTTTCAGGGGGTTATTTTTTTCTTTCCCGATTCAGAAGCGGAACAGGATGAAGTGAAGAAAGACTGTAGAACGAAACTCGTATTTCAATCTGAACTCCACGCCCTTGGGCTTTCCGGAAAAAACTTTAAGATTAGGTGAAAAAATGGCCCCGGTGCTTTGGGTGGTGGTGTGAAGGTATATTTGAAACCGTCACCACAATTTTTTATTTTAATTTTTTTTGTTATATTTTATTTTCTATTGGTCATGGATGTAAATTTATTGTGGTATAGTAATCAAATTTAACTTTTATGTGTGATGTGATTAAAATGTGGTGGGACAATAAAATTTCATAGTGGCAATATAATTGCGTTATATAATTACAAAATTGAATACCACAAACTGTTTAAAACTAAACTTTAGTGCTATAATTGTCAATTCCTATCATATGAATTCCAGGGATCACTCTGTCGACCTCTCAAGCCTGACTGAAGACTGGACTGGTTTCGGAGCCATGCGGGGGGCACAAATGGACCCAGGCCGACACAAAACAGTGCAGGCCTTATCGCTCAAGATTTTGATGACGTGGAGTGTGCCGAGGCCAAGGCGATGAGAGATTTTCGCTGATAATAATAATTTTGAGTGGAATGTGATACGTTGCGAGTTTTGCAGCAAATAAAGGAGTCGAAATCTTTTCATCAGTCGTACCTCTTATGTGGAGTATTTCGAATTTATTATGTCACGGTAACTGTGGAAGGTATTGTCATATTTGTAGGGATATAAATGGAGTAGTGTACAAACTAGCGGCTAGTTCTTTTTTCATTCCCTTGCGATGCTTTTCGGTTGGACAATTTGCCACTTTTCACCTCTTGTCTACAGGAGGACTTTTTGTTAGACGAATTAAATTACATTTCCTTTCCAATAAAAAAGGAAAAATGTTGACCAGAATATCACTCAAGAATTCATACATTTTGATATTAATACAAGAATTCACATATAGGTATTATATGTCCTCTATGCGCAAAGACTGGTACACCGGGACTTTTTCAAAAGTAGAAGATGTACATTACTAAATTAATAATCATTTTGACACATTTTCTATTGTTTATCACTGTTCAAGACAGAAACTATTGGAGATGTCTTCTTTTATTTTCTATTGTTATTGAAAGTTTTCGTTCCGAGAGCCCCTAAATATTTAACTTTTATCAAAAGAGAAACAAAGTTACATGTAGTATAGGGTAATGTCATTTGTAACTTCTTTTGATATCACTTTATTTCAATAGATCTAGTATCTTGGAATTTGATTAAGTATCAAATGTTTTGTGTCATTACCACACTAAACGGTGGTTTGGTATAATATCAGCTGTTGACGGAGGTGGTGATATGCTTATGTCAACTATTATTATGTCATATCATCGTTACACTCTCAGATGTTTAATATCGTATTGATGTTTTATTAGGAAATGCCATTTCAAATTTATTTCAAATATTCGATTTCTTGAGTTGGATATGCATAGTATTCATTTTAATTATTGACGTATAAATATATGTCTCGAGCTAGCGGATTAAATGACTATGAGACTGTTATTTATCTAATTGTCTCATTTGTAATTAGCCAGGGGGAATATGACTTGAAATTTTCCCCAAACAAGCCAAAGCTCGCAACTGTATGGACATGGTGGTTGGAGCCAGAAAAGAAAGAAATTTCATAGCACTATAATCACTGGAACCTCCCATTTCACCGCCATGCCATCTACACTCTCTTTCTCCTCTTCCACCGTCCTCACAGAACCTCATCTTGGCCTCCACCGCCACCAATCCACCACAATCCGCCTCAAAGTCCCATTTTCCTTCACCATCAAGAACTCCACAAATAAAAAACCACCGCCGCCGACACAGTCCACCAAGCCCACGTCATGGGTCAGCCCGGATTGGCTAACTTCATTAACAAAGTCGTTAACGGCATTTGGCCCCAAAGATGACTCCAACATACCAATTGCCAGTGCAAAGCTTGAGGATGTTTCAGACCTCTTAGGCGGGGCCCTCTTCCTCCCTCTGTTCAAATGGATGAATGATTATGGCCCCATTTATCGATTGGCAGCTGGGCCGAGGAATTTTGTCGTGGTCAGTGACCCCGCCGTTGCAAAGCATGTATTGAGAAACTATGGAACCAAATATGCTAAAGGGCTTGTGTCAGAGGTTTCTGAGTTCTTGTTTGGCTCTGGTTTTGCCATTGCTGAAGGATCCCTATGGACGGTAATTGGGAAAGATCCCACTTTTTATCTCTTCTTAATGAAATTTGTGGCTTTTATTGATGTTGTGAACAGTTAGACTGGATTCATTTCATGTTTAAGCTTGTGGGTTGTACGTTATTTTATTGGTTCCTGGATAATTGGATTCTATCATATATCTGAGTTTGCGCAGAAATCCTATATTTCCCGGGTATTGTTCACATAGAATCGGTAATTTTGGTTATTTGTTCGGATTATTGGACAAATGGGATTCACTTTGATTGAATTCATTATGTCAATTTTCATCTGATAGCGTATTTGAAGCATTTTTAGAATGTACCATAGCATCTGGAAGGGTTACTATTTTGGTTCTCATAAAGTGTATAATAATAATTATAATAATAACAATAATAATAATGATGATGATGTTGCTTTGAGTATGACCTTTGAAACATGTCTTTCTTTTATAGCAGATTTTGAAGTGTTTTATTTCTCCTGTTTATGACTTTTAATGTTATCAAGTGTCCTAGCATTTGATATTGAGCATGATAGATATCACACCCAATGGAGGCATTTCAAGCGAAAGCTCCATAGTTCACAGGTTCACTTTGTCTTTCGTTCATAGTGGGGAAACTTACCCTAAGTTGTCTAATCAGACATGGTCTGTTTTATTAAACTCTGACTGTGATGAATAGCACTCTATATTCTGTTGAAGATTTTGATCATTGCACTTAGCTTTTTAAGTTTCCAATACAAACAATGTACAATAGGCATGGAAAAAAAAGGTTTCTTTTCAATCTAAGTATCATAATCCCACTTTCCTACCCTCAAGTTGGCACGTTACTGTACCAACTGATTAACATATAACAATGGGGTAGGGACATGTTGCGATAGGGGGGCAGGATGTCATTTTTTGTTGGTCCACTCAACAAATTGGTTTATAACATACAAACTTGTTAGCAACAGACCTTTTTTGCTAATTACCATATATATGTAACGTAGCCAAAAATTGGCAGCTATATATTTGGTTGTTGTTTATGATGCGTATTACCGGGGTTGAATAATTTCATTTCAGGGTGAAACCTCGATCTTCAGTTTTAATGTCACCATTTGAGATTCAAAATCCCTTTTATAGGTAAGGCGCAGGGCTGTGGTTCCATCACTTCACAAGAAGTACTTGTCTATAATAGTTGAGCGGGTATTTTCCCGATGTGCTCAGAGGTTAGTGGAGAAGCTTAAGGCAGATATACTTAATGGCTCTCCTGTGAACATGGAGGAAAAATTTTCTCAACTTACTCTTGATGTTATTGGTCTAGCTGTATTCAACTACAATTTTGATTCTCTTAGTACCAATAGTCCAGTTATAGATGCAGTTTACACAGCATTAAAAGAAGCTGAATTACGTTCAACTGATCTATTGCCATATTGGAAGGCATGTATTTTTGTTTACTCAACTGGGGTTCTTTTGGTATCATATATTTGAAAATAAGAATATCCTCATCCTCTTCTCTTTTCAGATTAAAGCTTTATGTAAAGTAGTACCAAGACAAATTAAAGCCAGGCTGTCTCCTTGATCCGACAATCTGTTGAAGAACTCATACTGAAGTGCAAAGAGATTGTGGAGAAGGAGGGTGAAAGGATAAACGAGGAGGAGTATGTGAACGATTCAGACCCGAGCATCCTTCGATTTTTGCTTGCCAGCAGAGAGGAGGTTTGTAATTTTAACATTTACTCTCCATCAAGTTATATCTTTGTCCCGGTGAGAAGATAACTGTACGATTTGTTCAACTGTTCCAGGAACTAGATGTTCTGTACTTTAAAAAGCTTTACGTGATTTCTGTCTTTCTATAGTCTTAAAGTTCATAGCAATTTGATTCATTTACTTCGTATACATACAATGGGGACTTGCACTTCAAAGATGATATATTGATGATAAAATTTTTACCCTGAGAAAATACTCTGTCATCCTATTCCTGTATGTATTCCTTGCGTTTTAAACATGAAAAGTGTGTGTGTTTTAGGTTTCAAGTGCACAGCTAAGAGATGATCTTTTGTCAATGTTAGTTGCCGGTCATGAAACCACTGGTTCGTTGTTAACTTGGACATCTTATCTGCTAAGTAAGGTATCGTTCTGATTCTGTACTCATTTTCTTAGTAAATTCATTTTACACTACGATGATTTTAAGTTGTCCAGAAAGGATTGAAATTACTATTTTCCTGAAATGCATTGTGGTCAGATCGTGGCTTCTACTTGGTGAAGCATTTTGCATATAAATGCCTTCAAGGGAAGGCTAAATGAAATGGCGTGAAAAAAATACTTGATTTCCTGCATATTCCACTGTTATCTTGCACTTCTCCTCTTACTATTAACTGCATGAAAGTGTGGTCAATGTATCAGTTTCATTCTTCTTTCTATTTTATCTATCTGCTATTTCCCACATATTTTGACATTTTTTAGTTCAGGACCAAACCGCATTGAGAAAAGTACAAGAAGAAGTTGACAGAGTTTTACAGGGACGCCTTCCTACGTATGAAGACGTAAAGAATCTTAAGTTCTTGAAGCGTTGCATAATTGAGTCAATGCGACTATATCCGCACCCACCTGTAAGTTGCGAAATGCCTTCCCTGTTTGACGGAACAGTTACATGTTCTTTTTCCTGGTAATCATATTCCTGGAATTCATTAGGTCCTTTTGAGAAGAGCTCAAGTAACTGATGTTTTACCCGGGGACTACAAGGTCACTGCTGGTCAAGATATCATGATTTCTGTATACAATATTCATCACTCTGCACAGGTAACACCATCTACATTGTCCCCCCCCCCCCCCGGGTTAACAAAGAAAAATGATTATTTGGAATGTGCTGTGCTCATTGTGCATATGAAAAAAGGTTTGGGATAGAGCAGAGGAATTTATACCAGAAAGATTTGACTTAGAAGGGCCAGTTCCTAACGAAACAAATACTGACTATAGGTATGCATGATATCTCTGGTCTTCCATAGCAGCTTCTTGGTATTCTATCTTTCTTGGGGGCCTTAACAATGCTTTACTTCTGTAAGTCCTTAAAATGCTGAGGAATATAATTCAAATTTTGTAATCTGCAGATTTATTCCATTCAGTGGAGGACCCCGTAAATGTGTTGGCGATCAGTTTGCTTTGATAGAAGCAGTCGTCTCTCTTGCAATTTTCGTGCAGAACCTGGATTTCGAATTAATTCCAGATCAAAATATTGGGATGACCACTGGAGCCACTATTCATACAACAAATGTAAACTTCTCTCTCAACTTCTGATGCATACTTCTCATTCACACCCCATTCTCGAAAAATCTTATTCTTTTCATTGTCGACCTCTTTGCTGTAACACATTGCTTCTAGCATTGGCTTTCAGTCTTATTACTGGGAAAACATTGCAGGGTTTGTACATGAAAGTGACTGAAAGGCAAACTGCATCAACATTTGCTGCAGTAAATTCTTCCAGGTCTGGTTCCATACTTCATCTGTAAACATTCTTCCTAAAATCAGCTAGTCAGCAGGAAAATTCACCCTGACGCAGCTGCTAAATTCCTGATATTTTGTTTTGCCAGGTAAAGAACGTCTCTAAACAACGACATTTTTTGGGTGTCAAGCTGCAAGTTATGTCTAAAAGGATTACAATTTTGCTAATGGAAATAGTGGGTTTCTTTAGTGAATCTCGGCTTCCTGGACATAGTTGGTCCTGTGCATAACACATAACATGCTGTAAAACTATTGATTCATTATCTGAATGATCAATATATTTGATTCTTGTTTCTCAAGATGAATTCGCCAATAAAGTCTGCATATTGGTTTCTTGAAAAGTCGAAGTTACTTTTCCACATCTAACAAGATGCTTGTCTCTAGGTGGCGCGCTCAACATGGATGAAAAATAGACGACAAATGACAAATATTTTTCAACATTTAACTTTTATGTGGTTCGCCCTTCTTTCTCTGGTTGTCCAAAATATTTGATCATCTTTCTGTATATATTATTATAAAAAATCTAATTTACATTATATTATTTTACTAAACTATATATCACCCTATTTAACGAATAATGATCTAGAGTCTTTATGTATCACTTCTATGAAAACATCCTCCCTCACTGTTGCCAGCGCCCACATATGAAACCACATGGTATCTCCGTATTATAGAGACACTGTAAGACTCTTGATCAAAATTGCCTATTTAATATACAAATTATCAATTTTAAATTCTACTTATATTAAAATAGGAACAAATTAGGAAACACCAACAAGATGTGTCTTTTCAATACAATTTTTAATTTTTGTGCAAAAAAATACAGTGAACCATAAATTTGAGACGGGAAGGATAGTGTGTCAAACTTTAACATCTACGACTTGTTCTAGTTTTAGAATAAAAGTCATATCCTCCCTTATAACGGATTTATATACATCATTAAGGTTTAAGAGAATTTAATTAAGGTTTAAGAGGATTTAATTAACAAGAGGTTGCAGGAAAACTCAACGAGATAATTTATGAAGATTAATCTCGTTCTCCTGTCAACAAGCTGACCAATTATTGCGGCACGTGAGCTAACGAGAATTGTGGCGGATTGATTTTAAGTAGTAGACTAGTCGTTAACGACTGTTGGGTGGCCAAGCTGCTGCATCAATCTCAATGCTTATATTAATCCTGTTATTTTCCATTTTATTATTATTACAAATTATTCTTTTAAACTTTCAGTCAAAGTCAAATACTTATATAGGATTAATATTTAAAAGAAAAACAAAGTCAAATGCTTACATGAGTGTTATCTAATGCTAGATGTTGAGTGCTATAAGGTGACAACGACTGATGTGGACGTGAATTATGTGACTATAACAAACATCAACAAAGGATGAACAGTTTTTTTTTAAAATTAGTTTGTGTAAGAAATTAGTCCTACAATTCCCACCTTCTTTGAGATCATCGAACATATATATATATATACACACACATGAAAATATACAAACAAATTGATATCAATATCATCGACAATTCTTTGTTCTTCACAATATTTTCACATTGCAAATTCCAATTTGGAATCATAGCCGAAGAACTTTACCTACATCCAAAATTTCCAGTTTGGAAGAGCTTTGTTAACCCATAAAAAACAACACTAAAAATTCCAATTTGGAATCATAGCCGAAGACTTTACCTACATCCAAAATTTCCAGTTTGGAAGAGCTTTGTTAACCCATAAAAAACAACACTAAAACAAGAATAATTCTAAAAATCCAAATTCGATACAAGTACAACATAAACTGGGTTCCTTAGATAACGATGAAAATGAACTTGAAAAATGAGATAACGAAATTTTTTGTATACCAACTTGCTCAGTTATTTTAATTTTAAAAATAATACGCAAAAAATTCTTAACTCGTCTACTTTAGAAAGCTTTTAATTTTATTGTCATAACTATGTATTATACGTTTTCCCCGCGAAAATAAATTCAGATAGAACATTATTATTGAAACATATTCAACAAGCAGTAATTTGCGAACCCTCAAACTTTTTATTTCTATATCATTAAATTTATATTAACTTTATTTTTATTTTCTTCTAATAATAATAATAATAATGAAATAAAAGAGAATAGTATATAGATCCTATCTATAGGGTAGGGTGGCTCAAAAGTCAAGACCTAATTGCCATATTTTCCTTCCTAAGTTTATATCTGTCCTATAAACTTCTAACTAGTGAAGTAAGAATGAGAGACCTTTCATTTTTATTTTTTATATTTTTCAAAGGGTGAGGGACTTTCTTGTCCTAAATTTTATTATTATTATTATTGGACTAAACTAGTGAAGAACGAGGAACTTTCTTTTTTCTTTAAAAGGGTTTCCCTCTAAAAGAGTTGAGAAAACGATCGAGTAAAACAAATATAGTTAGTCTCAAATTTTGAACATAATGGCAAAATAAAATATATTTTGGCTCTTTTAAAGAATCCACCCATGCCTACATTTCGTGCGATTATGAATAAAAGAGTTACGACTTCATAGAGGAAGTATTTCTTCTTGAATTGAATAAGGTTGATAATAAAGTTTTGGGCACGCTAGAAGAGTTGGGACTTGATTGAATAAGTTCGTAACCAGAAAAAAAAATGTTTTCTATCCCTTCCGCCCCTCCACTCCTATTTAATCCAACAGTTTCTCTCTTTTCTCTCATCCAATTTTTCTACGTATGATGTTATCTTAAGATCGAGATTCCATCTTCAAGAAGCGATATAATAATTTAAAGAAAAGAGATGAGTTACTGAAAAAGGCATCGACTAACAAGCATGGCCAGCAGTGGATTTCGGTTTAAGTCACCAAAACAAGAATGAGTGAGTGTGACAAAATTCCACCCGCCCGCAACCTGTCTGCGTCTGAGATCATTCATTATGTGGAAAGCCAAATGGTACTGTTGAATTGGAAAACTATGCTGCACCAACAAGAAGTTGAGGGCAATAATGACAGCCTAGCTAACACTTCCCTCTTCCTCTTCTCCCTCCTTTCCTTCACTCCCATCCCATAACTCTCATACCCTGCTTCCCCGTTCCATATTCTTCATCCAATGCCCACTTGATTTTTACTTATAGACAAGGGAAAAATATAGACTGAGGGAGAATGTTCAAGTTGCAGAGGCAAAGCAACAACAGGCCGACTAAATCAAGAGAGAGGATTGATTTCAAATTCTCCAATTTCCAAGCCCTCCAGGTGTGGATTTCTACCCTACATTCTCCTTTTCTGCTATCCTCTTTTGGTAATTTATATCTGATCGGGTGTGTTGACGCGAAAGATTTGGTTAGTCTATATAAGGAGTTGATTTCTCAAATGTAGAGTGTCGAGGCATGAAATTGGGAGTCTTTGGAGTGGGAATTCAAGAAAAAATCGGTTCACATTTCTGTGGTTTCGTTTTGATTTTGTCCCCAGCTGCCATGTCACTAAACAAATTCCTCCTTTTTGACTTTCGTGTCATATGGAGGGAAAAAAAAATACAAATTGAACAAATCTGATGATGATCAAGGGTCACCTAGTTTTTGGATTCTATAAATCGATTTAAACCATTAGTCTTGTGATTTCCACATCTGAGGCAGTTTTGCTTCTCAAGTGAATAGTTCAATTTGAATACATCTGCATGATCCTTTCCGATTTGCATACATCAAGTTGTAAACAGTTATATAAGAAGAAACGAAAATTAAGCACTGGTGCAACCTAAGCTGTTTGCTTTTTCTGCTAATTTTCCATTTTGTGAGGTGCGAATGGTAGAATGAATCATGGATTAAATGGTATCATTGCTCATGGACATCAATTTGGTGCAACAGGTACCAAAAGGATGGGATAGGCTTTTTGTCTCTTTAGTTTCTGTAGAAACGGGGAAAACAGTTAGTAAATTGGGCAAAGCACTTGTGCAAAATGGAACTTGCCAATGGACAGAGACTCTTTTGGAATCTATATGGCTTTCACGAAATGATTCATCTAGAGAATATGAAGAATGCCTCTTCAAGCTTGTTGTATCCACGGTAAAATGCAAATATCCTTCATCTGTTCAATGAAGCATTTTCAGTACCCTTTCTAGTTTGCTGCCTTTCTGGGCTCAAGAAAAATAAGATGATGCATTTCTTATAGCAAATAATTTCACCCCTTCTTTGTAGGGCATGGCAAGATTTGGAATCCTCGGAGAGGTGACCATCAATGTGGCACGTTATACGAGTTCAAGGGTGTCTGCAGCAGTTTCACAACCTCTAAAGAATTGCAATCACGGGACAGTATTGCAGGTTAGTTGTGCAAGACATTTTAGTATATGGTTTGTGCAAAATATAATCTGATCGAGTATAATTCATTTGGAACTCTGGCATAGACGACCCACCACCTAGGCACTTTCTACAGCCCCACAAAAACATGTAATAAATAAGTACCATATTTCTCACAAGTCGCAAGTAATGAATGGACAATTCCACATTGCAATGAGAAAATGGTAATATTCTGCCATAATGATCCTGTTTGTTTCAAGGGGGATTCTGGGATGGAAGGGAAGATAACTGATATAAAGGTCTTGTCTTGGATTTAGGGAATGCTCAAAATTTGTACAGAACCTTTATGAAAATGTTGTTGTTTTTTCCCCCATTTCCTGCTCAAGTGACGGTTCCTTTCATGTCCCTTCCACCCAAATACTGAACACCTAACACCATACTCCATGAAGATGAATCTGTATACTTAATTCAGAATGAATAAAATGTACACCTATACGAGGACCTTGGCTATACTTCTTGATTTTTTCATCTTAGTGGTGATCAGCCATTCAGAAATAGTAGGTATACAATTCTGGCACGCCAACCTTAAAGAAACCATAATGAATCCAATGCATGCTCAATGGTAAATATTGGTGAATAATAAACTTGGTTAATTATATCTTCAAAATCCACATGCGTGTGCATAATAACTGCTGTACGCTCCTTTTTTAATATTCCAGCACAATTAAGTTGGGTTCTACTAGCTTCAAAGTTGCCACATTTTTAGTTCATTTGTGCCAGAATCCAGTGCCAACACTGACATGTTCATTTGTCTGGTTTGCAGTTCAAAGTTCATTGCCTAACTCCGAAGCCCAAAACCAGGTCTGTAGGGTATATGGTGAAATCCTTCTTCTGAACTTTGAAAATAGAGGTTAAACTTGTTTTCCTTATGTCTAGGGATGACGAATCAAAATACTCCAGTGCCAATGAGAAAGATATGGGCAGCAAATCAAATGGAACAGACAATTCAAGTGAGAGTATTTTTGGACATCAAGACTTGGGTGCTACCCCAAATCCTGTGAAATTAGATAGTGAGGTATATCTGTTATTTTCTTTAGGCTTCACTTTCCCTCCATTTTATTTGCTAAGTGATTATCAATTTGAGGTCACATCTAGGTCTTAAAAAAAAAAATATCAATGCAGTAGCAAGCCCTATTGCCTTTTCTTAATTGATTCTGAGACTCCACTGGAAAATCACTTTTTGCGACATGTAATTGGCAATGTCTCTTCATTTCACTGCAGGAAATAAGTCACTCTGCATCTAGCTCAGATCGATATGACTCAGCTGAAGGTCCTATAACAAAGGAAAATTCATCCTCAAGGACTGAGAAACAGAAATCTCATGGAAAACCAGCTGGAAGCAGCTTGGAGAACAATCCATCAGGCGATGATTATCGTTCTGATGATCGATCTCCATCGAACCAATCATCTTTTAATTCAAGGCTAAATTTAAAAGCAGATTTCCACAGTGAAACAGAGGCCACAAGGTCATCAATATCATTTACTGATGCTACTTCATCAAAAGATCTCCTTGTAGCTGCTGAAGACACTATTGAGGAACTACATGTAGAAGCTAAAATGTGGGAAAGAAATGCCCGGAGGCTACTGCTTGATTTGGATCTGTCGAGGAAGGAAATTGCAGATAGGTCAAAAAATCAGTCGGAATTAGAAATTAAGCTCGCGGCAGCATATGCAGAATGTGATGGCCTGAGGAGAGACCGAGAAGAATTGAAAAAATTGCATGAGTCTGTGATGAAACAGGCTACACTAATAGATTCAACTACTACACCCAAGGAACTTGTTCAGGTTCAGAAAGAACTGGAGAATGAGATAAAATATCAGCAAGAATCAAATGCTAATTTAGCTCAGCAACTTAAAAGAAGTCAAGAGTCAAATATCGAGCTTGTTTCTCTTCTTCAAGAAATGGAGGAAACTATAGAACAGCAGAAAGCTGAAATAGAGAACCTTTCGTCTCTAAAATTTGATTCTGAGGAGATAGCAAGTTCCGTTGCGAAAAATTCCCAGGATAATAAGAACTTGCTGCTCCAGCTGCAACAACTTCAGGAATCAGATAAAAGATGGCAAGTCAATGTGCAGTCACTTGAGAAAGCATTAAGAGAGAAGACTGAAGAGATGGAGAATGAGCGGAATTCAAATATCCAGTGTCTGCTGCATTCTGAACAAGAGTACAAACATAAATTATCTGTCAAAGAAGAAGAAATTGTCAGATTAGAAGAGAAATTATCAACTTTAATTCCAAGAGAACACTGGGACAATGTGGATAATAATGACGAGTATCGTAAGAATCTCATTGGAGAAACTGAAGCCTTGAAAGAAAAACTCCAGGAGCTGGAGAAGGATTGTGCTGAGCTCACCAATGAAAATCTCAACCTTGTTTTGAAGCTTAAGGAACTAGATAAAAACATTGGAAATTGTGGATCCTATAGTGATGATTCTGAGGTGATTGATCCTAAATATCAAATTTCTCAACTGGAAGAGGAACTTGAGAAGAAAGCAACTGAGGAGGTGCATCTTGCTGGTTTTGAAACTTCAAGACATTTTAATGTGATATTGGAACTGCTTGAAATGTCTTTTAACCATGTAAGCAAGCCATGGAACGTTTTATCATCTGATGAAAGTGAGAAGTGTGATTACTTTCTTCAGGATCTAATTAGTGCAAGAAAGGAAAACTCAGCAACTATCAAAACACCAGCCGAATATATTATTAGCTTTTTGCTTGAGTTGAATAAGATACTGGAACAAAGAATGGCCAAGTACATGGAACTTCTTAAAAATCGTGAAGTCGAGATTGAACAGGAACACACTGTTGTTGCTGAGACTCAAGAGAAACTGGACCACTGCATCTTGAACTTTCAGAAACAAGAGAATTTAAAGTTGATACTTGAAGAGAGTTATTCAAACTTAGAAAAAGAGATGGCTCAAAAATGTTCTGAGTTGGAGAATTTAGAGGCAGATTTGCTTTCGAAGGAAGAAAATGCCAACTTTCTTTTGCAGAAAAACAGTGAATTGGAAGCTCAAGTTGCCGACCTTCAACAGACTAATAGCCGTCTGGAGAAAAACATGGAACTTGAGTTGAGGGAAAAAAATGGCACTTCAGAGTGCTTGGAGAAACTAAAGAATGATCTGATAGTTCTCCAAAACACGGCAAGTTCCCATGTTTCAGTTAACAAGATGCTTGAAGGGAAGTTGGAAGAGCTGGAGTCTGAAAAACACAAATTGGAGAAGAAATTGTTCAGGTTGGAAAAAGAAAACTTGCAGTTACGGGAATACATATCTGGTCTGGAATCGCAAATAAGTCACATGAAAGAAGAGAAAGAATCTTGTCAACTGGAATTGGATAACACGAAATCTATTGCAGTCTCTCTTGAAGATGAGATACAAAAGTTGAAACTTGAAATGGACGTCTATGTATCTGACCTCAAGGAAAGGACTGAAGATATGCAAAAACGGTGGTCAGAAGCTCAAGAGGAGTGTCAGTGTCTCAAAATGGAGAATCAGAAGTTAAAGGCATCTAATGCAACTCTTATGGAAGAAAGCACAAAACTTAAGAATCTAAACTCAGAATTGAACAGGGAAAACTTAGAACTGCAGGAGCATAATTCAGAAGTGGTGTCTCAATTGAGGGAATCAAGAAACAGTCTGTATGACTGCTCCAAAAAGGTTGAATCATTAGAAGATCGTTTAACTTCAATGCTAGAAGATTTTTCCGCAAGAGAAAATAAGAATCGAAAGGAGAAACTTGCTCTAGTGGAAAGTTTGAAGCAGACATTACTAGAGAAGACAAACGAATTTGAGAGCCTCCAAAAGGAGGTAGAACATCTAACCAGTGAAATTTATGAAGCTCACAAGGAAAGGGAACGATCTCTTTTGAAAATGAAGGTGAAATTTCCAGGTTACTTGCTGACAAGGCCCAGCTTGAATCATCTCTTCAAGAAGTTCTGTTAAAAGCTGAATTTACCAAAAGTGAGCTCAATGCAGTCCAGGCAGAATCTCAGCTGAAGCATCAAGACTTGCAAGCTAGATCGCTAGCTGCTTTTCAGAGAAATTATGAAACACTGATGTTTGAAAATCAGAAAATGCTGAAACTGCTGGGAACTTATAGGAAGACTGAAGAAAAACTCAAGACAGGAATGAATGATCTTGAGCTGAAGCTTACCTTCTCTGACTATGAACGCCAGCAACTTACTAAAGAAATTGCCAGTTTGAAGGTTCAGTTGGTGAGCATTCCAGAGCTTCAGGATGAAATCTCAGTCTTCAAAAGCAAGCTCATGAAAAGCACATCCGCAAAGGAAAAGTTAGAGCTTGCATTCCAGACTTTGTCTAAGGAGTATGGAGAATTGAATGCCATAAAGATTTCATTATCTGAAAAGGTTTCTAGTTTGCAGAAAAGTACGTCGGATTTTGAGCAATGCAAAATGGAGAAAATAGCCCTAGAAGAAAAGCTTTCGCAAATGAAAAGTGCCTTGGCTACAAATGAGACCTTATATGCAGAGAATACAGAGCTAAGAAATGTGGTGAGTGAAATTAAAAAGGCAAATATACAGTTCCAACAAAAGATTTATCAACTCAAGGAGGAGAAAGATGAGTGCTTGAAGAAAGCTCAGGCCTTTGAAGAAGAACTTAAATTGATGGAAGAGGAGCCACAAACTTGCCACAGACTGGTATTCCTATTCTCATTTCCCCATATCTATCGTCCTTTCACGTTTAACTTTCTGCAGACGGAATATCAATAGAAAACATTGAATCCATTAATGCAATGACAGAATGGAATCTTGAAGAGTGCCAATCAAGCAGAGAATAGCCTAGAACGGGAATATCAAGAAAATAAGTGGACACATGAAGTTCACTGTCAGAGAGAGGTATGACCATTACGTTCATCTAATATTAATTTTTCATTTTGCCGCTTTAGACTATAGTGAGCTTTGCACTGGAGTTACGTTATATTCCTCCTTGTTCATTCAGGGCTATAATCATCTTGACTGTCAAGATCGGAAGAGCACACCCCATTAGTAGGGATCATTTAGCAGAAATAAAGCATCATGAGAATGAGCTTGCTGAGGCTTTGGATACAAATAACAAGTACAAAATTCAGCTTGATAGGTTGGTATACTCTTCAACAGATTCTAGTCCAGCATACATGGTCAGGACTCACATTTCTTAACTTGCTCTGGCAAACATCTACCACAGGTTTATGTCTATTGGACAGAACAACCAAACAGTTTCTGGTGAAGTAGTGACAAGACAAAAGTATGAAAGAACAAAATCATCACTTGAGATGGAGTTAAGAGACCTCCGGGACCGTTATCTCCAAATGAGTCTAAAATACGCTGAAGTCGAGGCCCAGCGAGAGGATCTTGTGATGAAGCTGAAAGCAACCAAGAGCGGAAAAAGGTGGTTTTCATGAGATGGGGCCCAGCAACTCCATCTACATTGTTCTCTAAAGTAGGTGAGTTTAGTATATACGATAATACAAGTTTGCTATGCTATTTTTTTTTTTTTTCTTTTTTTGTGTGTGTGTGGGGGGGGGGGAGG
>CAVNYN010269198.1:0-50292 GCA_963692815.1 Nyctanthes arbor-tristis
AAAATAAATATCAAATACAAGAAGGTTGAAAGTATATACTTTCAACCTTCTTGTATTTGATATTTATTTTCCACGTAAGTTACTGTAAAGTATGAGACTCAAATAATTACTTTCAACAACATTATGACACTATCGCCCCTCCATCTCAGGTGGGGTGCATGTATGTATGCATATGCATATCACTTGGAATTTTAGAGCCTGTTTGATTATATTTATAAAGTTAATTTATAAAGAGAATTATAATGAGTGATGAAGATTTAATTAAAATTTGAAATGTGTGGTGATTGTTGAGAGATCGGAAGAGTCAACAGTCAAATCTTCCGATCTATGTGAATTTATAAATAGAAAAAATAAACTATGCCAAACAAGTCTTTAATTCTACCTGCTGGACATGCACCCATCTAAGATGAAGATCCCATAAAATTTTCTCTTAACTACTTTTTTAGCTATTTTCTCTAAGATGAGTGCTGATTCTCAATACTTGATCAAAAAATATCCATACAATTTATCAGTATATTTTAGTATTTAATTGTGATAATTCTACACGGTCACATTTTTGTGGAACCACTCTTACATTACATTCTATACAGGTGAACTGTAACTTTTGACAGTTATATGTTGTAAATCTAGATAGTTTTCTTTCATGCCAAAAAAGAAAAATCTGTTGTATAGATATGGCTTGTCTGGACTGCTGGAAGGGTCTCCTGGGGGGTACGGAGGATTTTTGGAGAAAGAGCTTATCAAAACTGCTCATGTGTCGGCGAATTCCGGTCTCAGACTGGTGCAAGTTGGCTTCGTCTCGCCATTTTGAGCAATGTTCCCTTCTACACTGACGTCGAATTCCTGCCCAATCGCTACAAATTTGGCGATAAACGTGTCATGCAAGTCTTGATTTGGGGTTTCTTCAATTATGAAATTCTGCGTTCGAGGGCTGTTTGCGCGTTATTCAGCAAGTGTCAAAGAAGATTTTGATGGTTTCAATTGCTTAGATTAGTGCCTGAATGAAGAGATCAAAGAATCGATTCTTTTAGAATTGATATTAGAGTTTTTGTTTAAGGGTAATTTTGTCTAAAAAAATTGGAAAATTGACATTTTTGCATAAGTTTAGAAAGTGGTCACTTTTGAACTTGTCGTATTAAAAGCGATCATTTTTGGCAATTCCTCATTATTGTAAGGAGGAAAATGAAAGGAGAAAAGATAGTTGTATATGGTACATTCAAGGACTTGAAATGAAATAAAGGAAAAATTTCAAAAACTTTAGATAAGTGTATTTCAAATTCACATGGCATATATTCATATATACCACATGCGTGAAAAGTTTTTTAACAAAACTTTAAGAAAGTTTTCGACAGAGACTCATAAACTAAATAGAGAACACAACACTTGAGGTCCTTCAATCTTTTCAAAAAGTGTAGCTGAAATCGTAACATTTTATTTTGAATAATGCTATTCATTCATCATCAATGGTGATGATTACCATCTCATGTTGTTATTAAATGGTAAGTGTAATTAAATATAGGGACATGTAATTTATTGAATTGAATTTATTGTTTAATACGGCCTAATGATGGTGATGATTACAACTGGTGATAAATAACAATACTTTTTATTTTTGTTAACCAAGTCTTTTTTTTTAATATATATATATATATATATGCAGTTGATGGACCTTTGATGGTCTACATCCTCGTGTGCTCTTCCGATCTTTTGATCATTATGTTAGGAGTTTAAATGGTGTTGTTTACTTATTTTTCCACTTAAAGTGATAATATGTAAAATTGTATCTCCAGTACATATCAAAAGACAAAAAATTTTATTTTACTTATATACAGACATATTATTATACATGCATGTATAAGTGGCACTAATCTAGCTTATAAATGTGAATGCGCTTATAATTTGAATGTACTTCATATAGCCACTCATGTATAATAACATATATGCGTACATATAAAAAATTTCTATCAAAAGACAGCTAATGATTGAGCTTATAGTAATAATAATTTGGGCATATATAATCATTCAAAGGCCTTTTGACTGTCTGCTAACCAAATGTTATCGAATTTGACGAGAAAAAGGAAATGTCAGAAATCTAGTGCATCTCAGTTTTTTCGAAGAGTTGAAGGCACGGTTAAGTAAAAATGACATAAAACTATATGTGGCGTCATATGATGTTAGATAGACATGTCGATGCACGCCATATAGTTATAGTTTTTCATATGACGTGTCTTGATGTATGCCACATAATTGCACCATTTTTACTTGTCAAGTAACAATGTAGTAATGGTTTGTAGTAATGGTTGCACCACTCTGCGCACTTTGCCACCTAACTTTTTTTTTTTGGTTTACATATCGCATGTTTAGGGGATTATTTTAATCAATCAATTAATTGTATCATAATTACACATTTGTTTATACCTAATTAATTAATTTAGTTCAGTTCCATTAATGTTATTTTCGACATTTCCATTATTGGCTCTACCAGCAAAAAAACACAACTCATTTCGCCTTATTTATTGCCAAAAAAAATTGCAATATCGGTACTCCACTTAGTACCTAACCTCTCGAAAAGAGGAAAATTATTGTTCCATTTAATTTTTAAATTAATTATCATTTTTCAATTGATCCAAAACAACTTAAATGTGCATGTTTGACATAGCTTAGAACAATAAACTAAGGTGAACAATATTATATATCCTCAAATTATATACGAGTCACGACTACTGTCACATTATTATCAAATAGATTTCACAAGATCCGCAATATCTACAAACTTATAATTTAAGTGACATGTGAAAATCAAAAATCTTCACATATTGGTCAAATTTCTTTTATATGTCACGCATTTTCATGAGGCTTCATGACAATTTACTAGAAATTTGTACATTATTATTTATTGTGAGAGGAGCCGATTGTAGATAATATAAACTTTAATCCCCCCTGTGTGGTTAGATCTAGAGAGAGAATTTTAGCATCAAAATTAGGCGACCAAATCAACTCGACTGCCACCTCTGTGAAACATCGGCTGACCCTCAAAGCAACAACTACATTAGTGTTCTTTTCCGATCTAACAACCATCCTATTTTGCGCTGCTTCGCTATGAAATATTGAAATCAACGTGCAATATTTTCACAATTCATGGACCACATTGCTAGTTGCACAATAACTTTGGAACCAACAACGAAATGACTTATTAAAATTAGTAACCCAAAAAAAAGAAAAGTAAAATGGAGAAATGCGTGCATTTATTCTACCAACCCCCACCCTCATTTGATGAGTACTAATGAGAAGAACAAAATAAAAAATGACTCACCATATTCCAAATAAAATAAAATAACATATGACGTACTCACACCTGTCAATCCAGACCGTTGAATAAAATCCCAATCAACGGTCAGGAATATTCTTCAACCAACCCCCTAATGGCCGTCGAACCCCCCACCCCTCGGGGGCACTCTTCCTAATGCCATTCCACCTACCAAAATTTTGTATGTGACAGTTTACAATCCAAACCCGTCCCTCTATTTAAAGCCACAGCCTTTGGTATCAACATTTCAGGAACTCCCCACTCCATAACACAAATCCCTCAATCTTTCCCTCCATCCGAATCGACCTGAAAATGAGCTCCGCAACCGAAAACATTAGCTCGAACAACAAAGTCAGCGAGTTTTGTATCAAAGACCCTTTGAACTGGGGAATGGCGGCCGAGTCATTGAAAGGGAGTCACCTTGATGAGGTAAAGCGCATGGTGGAGGAGTTCCGTAAGCCGGTGGTGAAGCTCGGGGGAGAAACGCTGACCATCTCGCAAGTGGCCGCGATCGCTTCCCTGGATAATGCCGTCACCGTCGAGCTGGCCGAGGCCGCCCGGGCCAGCGTCAAGGCCAGCAGTGATTGGGTGATGGATAGTATGAATAAAGGAACGGATAGTTATGGTGTCACAACTGGCTTTGGTGCCACTTCTCATAGGCGGACCAAACAAGGTGGTGCTCTCCAGAAGGAACTTACTAGGTAATCCATTTTTTGCCTAACTTATTCATAACACACATAGATCTTATCATATATGCTGCATGGCATTTTTTTCTTAATTCAAGCAGCTCTAAACTTATCGACTTATCATTGTTAATTTTGTTTTGATAGATTCTTTAAATTCCGTTGTAATACGTATGTGACACGTGAATAAGTTAAGAAGAAAGTAAAATTAATTTATTGATCATTGACCATGATCACGTAATATAAAAATAAATTAAGATCTCAAAGATAGATTTTAAATCAGATCCAAAAGTAAATATCTGAATTTTAACTTGAATGTAACCAGAGGCTTGGCTGTTTATAATCATTTCTGGACAAGTAAGCAATTATTACTAGTTACTATGATTTTGACCCCCGGCAGATTAAAATATCACCTAACAGATCCCAGCACGCATGAGCAATTCTAAGGAGATATAAAAAAATGATTTGAATAAGTGACAATCTCGTATATATAATACAATTTTATTAAGTGATGATTATATGAAAATTTTTTCATATGCTATATTTACAGTATCATTTATTCATGCCCTATTTTCATATCTTTCTAGATTTTTTGTCTTAAATTGGATAGTGAGAAGTTCAAAATCAGTTATAACCCATCCTGACAATCATAATTAGACGTACTACGTGGAGAGTAATTGACCATTGACTGTATATGTACTCTTAATTTAGAAATAATTCAGTAAAATTAAGGTCCCCAGTTTGCTTTAATTAAGAAAAATTAACAGGCTGTATTGAAACCTATTGGTACCGCAATATATGCTCAATGGTCCTTAACATGATTTACATTATTGGTGAAATAATTCCTGGAGAATAAAGAGAGCATTTAATAAAACACTAATAGATCACATGAATGATTTAACTTTGTAGTAATCGCCCAATAAAGCAATGCAATTTGGGGTATGAAGTTCCAGAAAAATTATGGTATCTTCCGATCTCAAACTCGGCACTCCACTAAATGAGAAATTAACAAATGGATACAAGGGGTCAATTTATTATTGTTTAATTGAGACCCTTGTACACGCTTGTTATGTTTCCACTTATCCGCAATACCACGTTTTCTGTTGTCGTGAATTACTTGAAAATTTTTCTAGTCCTGAAGTTCTCCACGTCACCTTGAGGACTTCCTAGTTGTACATGAATTTGGACAAAGATTTTCCTGGTCTTACTTATCCTACATGAATTCTAAGTGTCAGTTTAATGATGAAGTATTTGATTGCAACAGGTTCTTGAACGCTGGGATTTTTGGAAATGGAACAGAATCTTATCACACTTTGCCACATTCAGCAACAAGAGCAGCCATGCTCGTTAGGATCAACACCCTTCTCCAAGGTTATTCCGGGATCAGATTTGAAATCTTGGAGGCAATTACCAAATTCCTTAACAACAACATCACTCCCTGCTTACCCCTCCGTGGTACGATCACCGCGTCTGGCGATCTCGTCCCATTATCCTACATTGCAGGGCTACTCACCGGTCGTCCAAACTCCAAGGCCGTAGGCCCCGCTGGAGAAACCATGACTGCCGAGGAGGCCTTCAAGCTTGCCGGTGTTGAAGGAGGATTTTTTGAGTTGCAGCCTAAGGAAGGCCTTGCACTTGTCAATGGAACAGCAGTTGGCTCTGGATTGGCTTCCATTGTGCTTTTTGAGACTAACATTCTGGCTGTTCTGTCTGAAGTTTTGTCAGCAATTTTTGCTGAAGTTATGAATGGGAAACCTGAATTTACTGATCATTTGACCCACAAATTGAAGCATCATCCTGGGCAGATTGAGGCTGCTGCTGTGATGGAATATATTTTGGATGGAAGCTCCTATGCTAAGGCTGCTCAGAAACTCCACGAAATGGATCCGTTACAGAAGCCGAAACAGGACAGATACGCTCTACGAACATCGCCCCAGTGGCTCGGCCCACAAATCGAGGTGATTCGTGCTGCAACTAAAATGATCGAGAGGGAAATCAACTCCGTGAATGACAATCCCTTGATCGACGTCTCGAGGAACAAGGCGTTACATGGAGGCAACTTCCAAGGGACACCTATTGGAGTCTCTATGGACAATGCTAGATTAGCCATTGCATCAATTGGGAAGCTGATGTTTGCTCAATTTTCTGAGCTTGTCAATGATTTCTACAACAATGGATTGCCATCCAACCTTTCGGCGGGAAGAAATCCCAGTTTGGACTATGGTTTCAAGGGGGCAGAAATTGCCATGGCTTCTTACTGTTCTGAACTCCAATTCTTGGCTAACCCTGTCACCAACCACGTCCAGAGCGCCGAGCAACACAATCAAGACGTGAACTCATTGGGATTGATTTCCTCGAGAAAAACAGCGGAGGCGGTCGATATCTTGAAGCTTATGTCATCCACTTATCTGATTGCACTGTGCCAAGCAGTTGATTTAAGGTACTTGGAGGAGAATTTGAAGAATGCTGTCAAGAACACAGTTAGCCAAGTTGCCAAGAAAACTCTAACAGTGGGTGTGAATGGAGAACTCCACCCATCAAGATTCTGTGAGAAGGATCTGCTTCGGGTGGTGGATCGCGAGTACGTTTTCGCTTACATTGATGATCCCTGCAGCGCAACCTACCCGTTGATGCAAAAACTCAGGCAAGTGCTCGTTGACCACGCTTTGAAAAATGGCGAAACTGAAAAGGAAGCCAACACTTCCATCTTCCAAAAGGTTGGAACTTTCGAAGAAGAGTTGAAGACCCTTTTGCCTAAAGAAGTCGAGAGTGCAAGAACAGCTCTCGAGAGTGGAAATCCCACAATTCCTAACCGGATCAAGGAATGCCGATCCTACCCGTTGTACAAGTTTGTAAGGGAGGAACTGGGAACCGAGTTACTGACCGGAGAGAAAGTAAGGTCGCCGGGCGAGGAGTGCGACAAGGTGTTCACAGCAATGAACAAAGGTCTAATCATTGATCCATTGCTTGAATGTCTCAATGGTTGGAATGGTGAACCTCTTCCAATCTGTTAGTTCTTTTGTACGTACTTTTTTCTGTTCCTTTTATTTTCTTATTATGATTTTTGTTTAAGTATGCATAAAGCTGTTGTATTCGTGTTAAGTGGCAATTCAAAGACTAATGAACTGTGAAATTATTGGTTTTGTAAACAAATGAATGAAGAAATGATGCCAATGTGTACAATACTTGTGGCATCTTCCGAAATATTACGCTAGAAAGTAAATCAAGTTTACAACCTAAAAGAAAGTGCATAATTTTGGTACGTGCATCATGTGAAGATGTTAATTAAGGCGGTCCATATGTTCTTGATAGTGATGCAACGGCCAGCTGGTAGGTTGTTTGTATGCTATATTTTCCTATTGAGGATTCATTACGTTAGACCCACATTAGCTCACTTAAACAAAAAGATAAAAGAGAGAGAGAAATTACTACCTAAACATTTACAAGGCGACAATTTGATAAAAGAGAGAGAAATTACTACCTATACATTGACAAGATGACAATTTGATCCGATGTAGGGCCCTCATTTTGAATGAGGCAAAGAAAAACCAAAAAAAAAAAAAAGAAAAGAAAAGAAAAAATTCTTGCCTTGTGAGTTGGGGGGACAGATGAGATCGGGCAAATATCGTCCTCGCTCGAGCCGATCCGCACAAATTTTTTGTGGGTCATGGGACCGGGCGGGGTAAGCAAAAGATTTGTAGTGGCATTTGGCATGGCAGGTTTCTTAAAACACGAGCAGAAAAGAGATAAAATAAAATCTTAATAAAATAATAATATTACAAAAATATTAATTTATAGATAGAGAAATTATTGATTATTTTATTTAAATATTTATAATTAAATTGAATTATAAAGCGTTTTATATCATAATTTTTTTTGAATAAAATAACTTTATTTTTATTAGAAACCAATAATGAATGGTCCAAATTCAAAAATTAATAAATGCCTAATGGGTAAATTTAAATCTTCACAAGTATATCCAACCATTTGGAAAATATGCACAGTTCATCTAAAATTACATACATTTTATTAGTTTATCCATTAGTCAACATTTATTTTTTAACATTTTATTCGATATAGTCAACACCTTGTTTGTAGTCTAAATAGTATCCTTGTTGGTTCCTTACACCCTTAATCAAGAGTTCAATTCTCTTCTCCTATAATCCCCTTGTAATGTTCAAAAGAAACTTTTTATTCAATATAAAAGAAGGGCAATTTGGCCTCTTAACATTTATCTAACAATTTCATCAGTGATAAAAGTTATGTCCTCTTCTTGTAATTTTAGCTTCAATACAGAAATTGTAATCAAGCCCTTGAATTTATCAAATTTCGAAAGCCTTCATCCAAAACCTTTTTCAACTCTCTATTGGTTGGAGGATAATGCAACTCTTCCTTATTGAGTTACTTGTTTCGTGACTTAGTGGAGGGTGTATGTATCTTTGTGCCCATGTATTTTAATTAAATGTAAGAGTATTTTTGCCAATGTATTAAATAATTATTTAACGACAAATAATCGAGCAAGTGATCCGACAAAGGAATATAGCATAACTCATTGATTAGATTGTTTCATGACTTAGTGGCTGCACAACATTGGGTGCAATGTTGTGCAGCCACTTGACGGTTTGAGCTCCGTAAAAGGGATGTGAAGTTTCCATAATCTGACCGGGATGAAGGGAGCCCCTCAATCCCCCACCCCTATAGTGTATGGCCACATAGAAAATTTACTCTCCCTATAAGAGAGCAAAATTCTCCATAAAAAGACTCTACCAGACTTCATTTCAAAATATATACTATTATTTGCAAACAAAATTGATGATACTATTGGGGCATTTTTGCTCTCCGAGTGGGTGTCCTTTTTTTAATAAACGCTGCAGGGCAACTGGAAAAAGACCGAAATAACCTTTACTAATTACGAGCAACGTTACAGTATTCCATTGGTCATGATAAAACACTTGACTCTTCGCCGGTCGGCCCGTTTACATTTGGAAAGGTCATTTCTCGCCTCCGCGCCTCTCTCTCTCTCTGGAAGAATAATCCGCCTCTAATAAACGCATAGCACAATAATCTTCTTTATACAAAATTTTGTTAATTGATTGAATAATTGTGCCCCGTCAATGGCATCCCAAATCGTGAGACGACTCGCTCGTAGCCGGATCTTCTGCTCCTCCTCTCCAAACCCTAGCTTTTCCGGTCGAAGCTTCTCTTGCCAATCCAATCTGATCCGCGCTACACTCTTCCCGGGTGATGGCATCGGACCTGAAATTGCGGAATCCGTCAAACAGGTTAAGAAACGTTTGTCAATCTGTCTTTAGTGTGTGTATTTATATGTTTGTTTAGTTCAATAAATGTTTCAATTTTGTTCGTCTTCTTGTAATTGAGTGAGCGGGGAAGAACGTGCTTTTGGTAATTGACGTGTTTCCTTAGGTTATTTTACAGTGATGACTGCTATGTTATGTTGAATTTTCCATTTTATACATTCGTTTTCGTTTATTCCTTTTTAAATCTATATGCTTCGCATTCAGCCATTGTTTGACTAATCTCATAGCCGAGTAAATCACGAAATGCTTGAATTTCGCTTTGCTGCATCTCCATCGTGTTTCTGAAGTGACTTCTGCCATTTTCTAATTTGCCGCATGCATATCCGTTGGGTCTTTAGCTGATGGCCTGTTGATCAGAGATGAATGAAAAATGTCAAATTATCATTGTAATGCATTATAGCTTTGTTTCATGTGTCTTTTGCTTGTCTAGATGCACATATATGCTAATGCCTGCATTCATTGAATTATTCTATTTGGTTTTAGCTAAATGCTCAGTGATGCAGGGTGGTAAAGTTTGATATTAGACATTTAAATTGGAATTTCAAAGCGAATGCCTCTGGTTTCTGAAGCCGTGGAAAGGGGGGGGGAAGAGGAAGCAATAGAGTTTTGTTGAGCAAGAAGTTACTTTTATCCTGCTCGCTCCTCTCATGACATAAACCCCATCATTCTTATCGGTAGTTGATGGACCAAGATTTTGGCGTAGGATATGGCATAACAAAGGGGCACAAGACTTTTTACTAGCTGCACTGTTTCTCCAAGGAACTTGTTCAGAAAGGCAGTTTCTAATTTCTATAAGAATGTAGTAACGACTGGAAACTTGGGGACAGTTGACCAGACTTTTACCTTCACAGTCTGATAGGTACCACATTAGGGGTTAAGGGGTATTTTGGGTATATGTAAATAAGTGGGTGCTAACCACTATAAATGGCCAAAGTAGCTTCAATTCCATTAGGCTGATGCTTTGGTAGAAAGTGGGGGAAACCCTTTTGGGAGAGAGTTGAGCCTGTTGCAATCCAAAGCTTATGACAGTCCTTTGCGAATCTGCTGTAATCTGCAAATATTTTCTTTCTAACGTGTGCTATTGGATTGAATTTCACTTTAGGTTGGTGAAAATGAACTTTATCATTGAACTCTGAGCATGGTCTGTCCAATGTAATTGTACCTCAATGAAATCACTTTGGTTTCTATTTCTCAATGAAAAGTGAGAATGCATGCTGAACTGTTTTCAGACTTTTTGCCTCTTTTGTTCTTATTACTCTTTCCCTATAATCTCATATCATGTTGTGACTTCAATTAGCCTTTGATCTGGAATGGGATGTTTGAGTATTCTTCTTAGGCATAAAGGCTGAGTAGCATGCTACTGTTTCATGGAAATAGCATTCTTGTGGTCTAGGGTTTCTAGTTTCTACTGTAAACTCTACCGATGAAGCTCTTTTCGATGAGCTCTTGTTTCAATGGTTGAATCAAATTACTTATGGGAACTCAGGTATTCAGAGCCGCTGATGTGCCAATTGAGTGGGAAGAACACTATGTGGGGACAGAGATAGATCCTAGAACCCAGAGCTTTTTAACATGGGAGAGTCTTGAATCTGTGAGACAGAACAAGGTTGGTTTGAAAGGGCCAATGGCCACACCAATTGGGAAAGGCCACCGTTCTCTTAATCTTACCTTGAGGAAGGAGCTCAATCTATATGCCAATGTTAGACCCTGCTACAGTCTACCTGGTTACAAGACTAGGTATGATGATGTCAATCTCATCACCATCCGTGAAAACACAGAAGGAGAGTACAGTGGACTTGAACATCAAGTAAGTTTATCACTTTTTGTTAATCAGTAAGAATATGAAACTTAGATTTTGATTGAGTTCTTTGGATTAAGAATATGAAACTTAGATTTTGATTAAGTTCTTTGGATTTGGCTCTAGGTGGTGAGGGGTGTTGTTGAAAGTCTTAAGATCATTACACGTCAAGCAAGTTTGAGGGTTGCAGAGTATGCATTCCACTATGCCAAGACTCATGGAAGAGAGAGAGTCTCTGCAATACACAAGGCCAACATCATGCAGAAAACTGATGGTCTTTTCCTTAAGGTATGATTTTTATTTATTTATTTATTTATTTTTGGGAAAAGATTTTTTCATAGATCATTTTTCTTCATACTAATTTTAAAATATTATTTTTCAAGTAATCCAACATATATTTTCATTACCTTCTAACCACATTCTCCCAAAAAGAAAAAAGAATAGACAAACTCTTACTGTAGTGTCTCAAAATGTTAACTTCCGTTTTTACCTTGCAGTGTTGTCGTGAGGTTTCAGAAAAGTATCCAGAAATAACATACGAAGAAGTCGTCATCGACAATTGCTGTATGATGGTATGGGAGACTGTCCCTTTCTCTGTGTGTACTTTGAATTGGTGCAATCTGATATCTGTTGGACAACCTTAGGGAACTTATTTGTAGTGGCGTAGCCAACAGACACTGAAGGGCTGGGCCCTGAAGTGCACAACTAAACTATTTGTCTATTTTTTCTTTTTAAAAAAATTTGGGCCCGGGGGGGGGGGGGGTTGCCCAGGTGGGTCCCTGGCTACGCCCCTGCTTATTTGCATAGATACGCTTCAATTTTGTTACAATGACATTTCAGTGAAGATGTGCTGTAATTTCCTTTTAGTATACTGACAACAGTGTAAAACTTGACTTAGTTAACTATTTCCCTTGCTATGTACAGCTTGTAAAGAATCCGACTTAGTTAATTATTTCCCTTGCTATGCACAGCTTGTAAAGAATCCAGCACTTTTTGACGTGCTGGTGATGCCTAATCTTTATGGTGATATCATCAGTGACCTTTGTGCTGGTTTGATTGGAGGCTTGGGCTTAACACCAAGGTACAACCAATATGTTGGTCTTTTAGATGTCACTTGACGTAAACATTCTTACTTGGCTTTTCCTTTCTACAGCTGCAATATTGGTGAGGGAGGCATTGCTCTTGCTGAGGCCGTACATGGTTCTGCCCCTGATATTGCTGGAAAGGTTTGCATAGAAGCAACTCTAATTTACTCCTGCTCATTTTAGCTGCATGAGTTGACTATGCTAATTGTTTATCTAGTTCTTACAATCCCTGTTGAGTAAGATATGGGGCAACAGTGTGTTAAGTGAAATTAGTTGTCAGTATGTAAGCTGACAGGAAGCTATACTGTCTCTGGACATGGTTCAGGTCTAGACGCTGAACGTGCATCATGTGTACCGATAATGCTAGTTGACCCTGAATCGTTGTAAAGTTAGCACTCTACTGTTAAGATCCTAAAAGTATACTGCTTCTGAAATAAAATATAACCAAAAGTTTGGTTGAAGCATGTAAATATTCAATAATTCTTATGTTTAACTTGTTCAACAGCATCTATTGTTTTTGGTCTAGTATGTTCAGCATGCTGTTTTGACGATAAAGACCGTCCCAGAAGTGCTGTAAAAAAAGGTCAAAATGATAATATGTTAGTAAGTTATTTTGGTTTAGATAAGCATTCTACATTATTTATACGACGCTCTTCCGATCTCTGTTGAACATGGGTAATATGTAGTAGTGGAATAGAACATTTGTCCATTTTGGTTTGGTTAGCCCCTGGTATGTTTTTAATGAACAATATTTGCCTATTGTTAACACTAATCCCAAGCTTTAACTTCGCCCCTAGTATGAGGAGGTACAGTTTATGCTTTGCAGTTTGCTCAGTCTACTCAACATTTTGATATGTGTTTGCTGAAGTTAGTTTTATTCTGTTCATTTTTTTGGAATGTTTGATACTTTGGTTGCCCTTTTCTGAAGCATTTGCTTATTATCTACTTAATGTATTTTTAAAGTATACATTTATGATTTATTCCATACTATAACTGCTTATTTATCAATCATTGTTGTTGGTTGAGTCCAATGTAGAATTTGGCGAATCCAACTGCTTTGCTTTTGAGTTCTGTCACAATGTTGCGCCACCTGGAGCTCCACGATAAAGCTGATAGGATTCAGGACGCTATCTTGAACACGATTGCAGAAGGGAAGTACAGAACATCCGATCTTGGTGGTAAATCAACAACCACCGATTTCACAAAGGCAATTTGTGATCACATCTGAGCAGAGCTTTTGGCATGTGTATATTGTTTTTTCTTCAACAGGAAGCTGTTTCTGGTTTTTCTTTCTTTCAAATATGATTTACCATTAGTTTCCAAGGAAGCAGATGCCATGAACTTATGGCTTCTTTAAGAGAATCTTCCATTAATGTTGCTCAACGAAGAGAAATAAAGTCACGTCCCTGTTGATGATATTCTTGGGGCTTCCACTCTTTATCTTTCGTAAATTGATCCAAAGTAATTAATTTGTCGACAATTCTTTACTGGCACTCAGTTTTCTCCTTTGCATTTCTTGATTTCCATCAGAGCAATGTTACCCTGTTTTTCCGTAGGTTGCTGGAAATTGTTAAGAATAATAACACTTTCGAGGGAATGTAAGCAGATTTTTCCTCACTTTGAAATAGAATTAGTTTGGATTCGTCTCCTCACCTGGAATGGAAAATTTTTTATAAATGTGTATAATAAATTAGTGAATATTTGAACTATTGATGATGCTATGCAGGGCACAACACGATTATTGAATTCATGGGAAGTGTGCACGATCATTGTTGATTCACGTCTCGGTGCGGGTTCAATTGTCTATGAGTTATTTCCTCTTCCATATATATATATATGTATGTATATTTTTTTTTTTTGCCTTTTCTTTTGAATCCATGATTTTTTCCCTCTTAATCCTCCTTAATGTAATCTGCTTACGTTTTTCATTCAACTTTGTTCCAAACTTAGTCTAATTTGTTTTACCAAACGTGCCCAAAAAATTGTACCTCCATCAATTAATCTGAATAAAATGGGAGTGCTTAATTCATTCACAAGTGATCTTTAGCCTTTAAAGCTACACCACTTCCCATCTGACTTGCATGTGTTAAGCATGCCGCCAACGTTCATCCGGAGCCAGGATTGAACTCTTTTGATTAGATTTCTATGGTAGTTATGAATTTTATGTTGGATTTTGTTGTACAAGAATTTATTTTTTAAAAATATATCCATATGTTGGATTTTGAGTTGTCCCAATCACTGCGCGCCACATAAGATGTCTGACGGCAGATCCAGCCAGACGTCTAGCATTAGAATGAAACTCGACGGTAGACCGGATAATCATATACATCTATAGATAATAATGTAGCAATGCCAAACTCCCAAAAACCTGAGAATGTTCATCAGGACAACTAAAATGAGATGCTGCCATTTCCTCCCTCACCTAAGATTTCCCCACCCTTGAGAGCACCCTATCACTATCATCTAGGCACCTATGTTAGGTCAAGTACAAAAATTGCTGTTCTACCAGAATATATACACGACTTTCCTTCAAAGGTCACTGCTGGCTATTCTACTGTTTTTGTATCATTTAATCAAGAAGAGAACTGGTAAACAGGATCACAAAAACTGTCCCATTCGCAGGAGCTGGCATCTTGTATATCCCTGGGAAGCAATGGCTCGTCATGGGGAAACGCAGGAATTGATGTCCCTGAAACAGCATGTACACTTCCAGCAGGAACTACCCCAGTCGTTTGTCGTCCGAATGCGTGTGACATCAATTCTGGAAATTGCCGAGTCTGTACAGATTGACCTGTGCTGGGAGAGGACTGTAGGTTGGGTTCTGAGATTGGCACTGGAGGTATCATATTTCTAAGGTGTGGAGCAGGGGACATTAGTTCAAATCCAGCCTCCAGATTCCGAAAGAAAGGAATACCAGGCCTGGAAACTCTGATGACTGGATTCAAAAGAGCAAGCGAAGTCCTAGGAAGCTTCATTGACAAAGTTGATATCCTGGATGCACCATTCGTTGCATGATTTTCTTCAGAGTCTCTAGGGACCAAGATAGTATTTGCATCACTTGACTGACCTGTTAATGCCTGAGTTGATTCCCGCAATTCATGAGTCACGTGTACCATTGGCAGGCTCTGTGATATTATTCCAGACATGGAAGTATTTCCGGAAGTTTGCAGGAATGATGATAAAGAGTTTGTCACCTCTGTTAAATTCATGGATTGCTGAATAGTCGTATGAGGGCTTGCAAGTGGTTGATTGGTTGATGCTTGGTCCATCTCTCTGGGGATTTGCCGAGAAGATGGCATATAGTTCAACACCTGTGCTAAAGATGCATGTCGCTGAAAAGTTTCAGGTTCGTCAGGACTCGAGGTAATCCTTGCAGAAATTGATTCTTGTTTCAACGCCTGAGCTGTTGAGGAGCCACGTGAACTTGTAATTGGCAGATTTCCTGGTATATATCTGGGTCCAGTTACCGTCCAGGGTTCAGAGCGCTGCACAATTATTTCACTCATGACATGAGGATCTATTATTTCTTACCATACAAAACATGTCCCAACCACCTAAATCTTCGTTTCTTGGATAGACTGGCGAAGTTGACCTTTGCTAAACATCCTACAGCTCATGATACTTTTTAAGGGGTAAACTTTAAAACCTGGAGAGAAGAATGGAGGTAGAGTAACAAGTATGAAAGGAGTACCTGAAAATTTTCTTTCCTTGCTTTTGGAGCGGAGTTTCTTTTTCATGGTTCGTTTAAGGTCTGGAGATCTTTGAAGGGGGGTGCTTCTGGCCTTTTTCCTGCGACTACTGACAGAGTTCTCTTCCAGATCGGAAGAGCTCTTCTGTTTCTTCAAGTAAACGAATGATCTCAGCTTTGTTCTTAGACCTTGATGGTTGACTGGACAAATATTTCCACCTAGGTTTCCTCCAGTGAAGCAAATTTATCCAAAAAAGATGGGATGGTTCATTGTCAATCATTTCCTTGATTATGGAGAAATCACCCATTAGAGATGATTCCATTTCACAGATCAAAGAGATGTTTCCAGGGTAAATTCCTCCAGTTTCTTGAACTGTCAAAAGAAAGGAACAGTTTTTAGAGTCACCATTCTGACCGCTTTTTGGCAGTAAGGTTAAAAGCTCATGAAACACATTTTCTTCAAAAGTCTCCCAACAAGAAATAGTTGAATTTGAATCTTTTGCACTCAAATCATCGAACCTCTCAAGCTTATGGAATAGATAGGAGGCTCCCCAACTCAACAGCTCATGACAAGTACTTTGCTTTATATTCTTTATACTGCCTTCAGTAGCCATGCCTTGCTTGGAAAAAATTAGTATTTTCTCCTCCACAGTGCAAAATGAATATAAACGGAAGATTTTCACCTGATCAAATCCTGGAGTAAGGTTGATCTTATGCAGAGCCTTCAAGTCATTCATTGGGTCCCAGTCTCTGTTTAACAAAATAACAGAATCTACGCATGAAAGTTTAATGCCTGGGAAACAGGAACGAGTTTCCATCAAACAAACAAATATCCCGTTCTCTGTATCATTAAACATCTTCAAGGCAGCTTGCTTTATAGACCGAGTTCGCACATATGAATCTTTGCCAAATTTCTCATGAATAATGTCATCCAAAATATCTCCTATAGAAATTGGTGCCGAGCCCACAAGTGCCTGTCCATTAACATATTAAAAGATCCCATTTTGTTAATGAAATCCTTTTAAATGGATCTGAGAGGGGAAAAACAAAATGTTGCAACATAAGTGGCCATGATCAACTATATTGAGACTACAAGTTGCAAATAAAATAATGATATGATATTTACGGCTTAGTTTTATTGCCTAAACTAGTGATGGTCATCAACGAGGATATCTTCCCTAGAATTTTCAAGGATGATAAAAGCTTTCTATGTGGAAGAAAAGCAAAATACAAAGCAAGAAGTCATAGTTGATGGAATTAGACTGGCAACCTGAAAAAGGATAAGAACTCTCAATCCTCGTTGCTTGATCTCCATAAGGATCATGTTTAGGATATGTAGTTTTCCACTCATTTTGATTTCGGCATTCAATTTTTCAGCCTCAGGAATACCTTTGACGATCGAGTTTTCCCAAGAACGATCTACAAGATAAGGATGATCGCAACACTGCAATAGGAATTAGGAAGTTGAAACCCAATAATTCATAACGAGTAGGAGAACCAAATGCAAGAAGGAATCAAGAAAATGAGCTTGAAATGGCCAAATTGAAGCAACAGATCTGTTTAAAACCTGCAGCTAACTAGTAATTCAATTTTCAGCGAAGGCACACCTTCCTGGCTGAAATAAGTATTTCCCGAAGGGCATCCGGTGAATCACTCTTTAGACCTGAGCAAAGTAACGTTGAATTTGAAAAGAGGGAAGCACAATACTGCTCTGTCTGCACATTCGAGAGCATAAAAGGAACCCAGTACTCCACAAAATTAGGCATGCTAGATTTGCAATCATATGCAACAAAATGGGACAATTTTTCCTTAAGTCTTTGGCTGTCAAGGTAAATATCACGGTGAAACATCTTCAGAGATGTCATACTCAGGATCTAGGAATGAACGAACACTCTGGTAATGCCTCTCCTGAAGAAAAAAGAAAGACAGTAAATAGAGGAAAGGCATTATTTTCAACTAAAATATGCTTTGAGATTAATTAGCGGAAAGAGCATACTTTTATTTGACCGGTGATAAGCAGCAGCCTCATGGCGGCTCTTAGTATTTTAAGTGTTCTCAAATGAATCAGCAGTGAGGAACGTTGACACTCATCTATGATTATTGTTTCCCAGTCTATGCTTAAGAGTATTTCTAGATCCTGTAAGTAATTCAAATGCACAGACGTCAGCCATTTTCGTTACTTATTGTTCTTGTTTCGCAGGATGAGGGTGGCGAAGGTTTTGACATTAGCTAGATATCATCATGAGCTCAGCTTTTTTAATTCTAAGCAACTACAGAATTTTGGCACAACCAACAAAGTTATGCCCCATTTTCCAGTTCAACAAACTGAAGCAACACAATTGATCGAAGAGTAATTATTTGAAACTCTAGGAATTGTATATTGATACCAATCATTGAACTAGCATCTACACAACGCAAAAAATTAAAAAGAATACCTCTGTAATGGCATTAGGAGGAGATATTAGGACCTGAAACATTACACAACCACCTTCATTATAGAACTCCAGTGCTCTTATTGCAGTCCGCACATCTTTGTCCCCATTGTACACAATAGCATTGAAAGATGAAATCCAACGTGAAAACTCTGCTTCCCACCGAGAAAGAGCAGTTAAAGGAGTAATGATCAAGAATGGCCTAGTAACTTCTTTCTGTAACGACAATATGAATAAAACCATTTTAACAATTTTTTCCTGCAAGTTACAAGTTTTTGTCATTAGGTACCATAGGCACAACTATAGACTCCATGAATTAGACTAACTTTAGAGATTTTATAAGATGCTACAAATCCTAAACATCTAAAAATGATGTGTGAGGCCAATGACCATACCACAAAATGAAGTATTGAAGATAGATCCAAATAACATAAATTTGGTCAGATCTAATAACTTAAAACTTTTAGATCAAGCAGTTCAACATGATAAAAATGCAAGCAAAGGCCCTGCATTCAAGTCCCACTACCATCCAGGTTCAAGATGCAGAATTCCATGTCCTAAAATTTATACTGACCGGAAGTGAAAATCAGCCAGAAGAGATGCCAACAGATGTGAATAAGACATATCTAACTACAAATTTTTCTTAAAAGCAGCCATCCGTGCCTATGCTTATGATCACTTGTGCTGTGCTCATGTAGATGGAAGTAATTACATAATCTTTCTTAAGGCACCATGTGAAAAAAATCAGAACTACTCAAAACAGTCAAGAATCATAACATGAATCAAATGATCACCTCGTCATCAATTACCAAAGTATTCTTATTTCTCTGCCATTTCTCTAGAAGTTTGTTGACATGACCAAGATAGTCGTCACAAGCTCCAGCAGTCTCTATAAATGGATACTCCTTGACTGCAGAAAAATTACTGTTTGTTCCCTGCAATATCAGCACATTATATATCAAGTTAATCTTCAAATTACCTAACCTATACATAAACCTCATCCAGGAAACAACAGAAAAATAGAAAGATAAACATAACCACTGAGAAGAAATAATTATCACACGATTTGTGAACAGTTCGTTTTTCTCTCAGGGAGTGGAAGTAAATTTTGTAACAAATACTTACCACCAACACATTAAATGAACTTTGCACGTGGCTAGGAGGACCATAAAAAAGATGACGTGCTTACAAACACAAAATCCAAGAAATTATCCCCTCAATAATGTGTGTGTATCGATTTTAACTATGAACTTTGATGGCGTAATCCTTAAAATTACATAGCCTCATCATAATATTCACTTATCTCAACATAAGCTTACAAATGGATGCCACATGTCAAAACCAATGAATCATAAATGAAGGTAATACCACTACATTGATATTATTACCACAATAGCAAATATCAATACGCAGCCTTATCGCTAAATTGGGAAGGAAAAGAAGTAACAATAGATATGAAGGAAAGTAAAACAAAAGCTAATAAAGTGAAACAGTGTTTCATTTATTACATAGTTTTCAGTACCTTAGCTTCACACGAAGAGTTTGATTCTCTTTCGATCTTTTGATGTCAATTTTCATAATCATTAATGAGTTTTATAACTTCAGGAGAATTAAAAAATGAAGCATCCTCTAATTCCCATGTAGCATCGTTATATTCCAGACCAGTCCATTTAACAAGCCACTCATGGCGGCAATCTAACGCACTGTCATCTTGCTGATGACATTAAAAATAAAACTTTTCAGGAAACAATATTGACCTCTTGTCAAGCAAACGTTGTGGAACAAGCCATTCACTTTTCCAATGCACTTTCTGAAAAATAGCAAAGCGCATAGAAGCTTTTAGTGGTCAGAAGTTCCCAAAAATTAAACTGGAAAAACAAAAATATATAAATACCCAGTAATTTTTCCGGTATCTTGCAAGTAATGATGAATCTTCAAGAATGAGCCTTTTCTCTGGAATCCAATGGTTATGAATATGAGCAAGACCCTTGTACTTGACCAAGTATTGCCTCTGCTCCAGCATTTCTATCAACAAGGTTCCATTAAGTTTACAACTGTTGTGTGATAGTTATTCTACCAAGGTGAAAGATTAAGGCAAGATTTTCAAGCAGAAGCTAAGCAAGAATTATGTGCTAAATATGCATACCTTCATGATTTAGAATAACCTTCCTTGCCTCCAATGAATTCTATTCCTTCAGACACTGAGTGTACACCTGATATTATCTTCTTTCTAACACACAGCACGCAATACCAATGTCCAGGAGGGAAATAAGACAGAGGCGGGCTCACACACGAAAGGTGGAAGCTCCTTTTGCACCCTCGTCCAGCACAGCACCTAAATATAATTGATAACTCCACAAATTATTGTGTTGAAAAGTATAAATCCAAAGCCTTAAAAGTAGATTCTAGTGGAGATATTCACTGGTCAATTATTTACAAAAATCAAGAAAAACAGAATTTAAAGTCACGGGTCATTTAGAATTGATCAGAGATGGAAAAAGTGAAATTTACGAAGATGTTGATCAAGGCACCTGGCATGTGGAAAATTGAAATAGGAAGACAAAATAATTGCAGGGAAGAATAACTGGCAAGGCCTAAAACCATGGAAGAGAGAAGAGTCATTGCCCTTTAAATAATCAAGTGATGGAATTTAATATCCTACTTTGGAGAATTTACTGCACTGAGAATTTACCGCACTGAACTAACTACCTTAATAATGTTATCAAACTAATTTTCAAGTTGTTTCACAAAAGCGGAGGGTAAACTAAAACACAGTATTGCAACCATAAGAACTAAAGATGCATGCTTATTATGCCTGAGTAAATTCTTTGCCCTTGAATGCCTGTGACTTGATAGTTGAAATCCAGGAAATTAATGAGTGGAAAAATGTCCAGTCAAATTTTTATTACTGAGATACCAAAAATATGATGTGCAAGAGCCTCAAATTTGAAAACAAAAAAATGCAGAAATTTATTATACAAAAAACATACTTGTAAGTTTTTTCATGCTAACAAAGAGGAAACCTAGCTAAAATTGTCAACAAAAATCCCTATCCCAACTGATTATGGAAACATAGACTATAAGCTTCTTGCCGATCTACTTGAACATGAGCATCCATGGAAAGGAATATAGAACTAGTGGCCCCATAAATCACAAGAGCAACATTGGTACTCACAAGAGCTTTCCACCATCACTGCAGATTACACACTCTTTAGGTTCCTTCTCTCTGTCGCTGTCTTTCTGAGACTCAATGGGTACCACATCATGGAGCTTTTCATGACCAGACTCCATGTTCATCCCAGCATCAACATTTGTTTCATTCTGCACATTACGTACATAATATAAAAGAGAAATACTTTCAAGAATCAGATATGCTACAAATTGTTTACGAATAGCATAAAAAATAATAATTTATCAGCCCACCAACTCAGCCATCTTTCACCCTCCGCCCTTCCAAGGAAGAGGATGCAAGGAAAAAGAACGACATCTGTGCAGCTCATCTGGTACGATACTCATACAAGGGGCAAACTCATCCAATACTTTGTCGCAAAGTGTGTGGAAGAGGTCCAATATGTTCTATAAACATTATCAACATACTCAAATATGCATTTTGTGCCATATGATAATACGAGACATCATTTAAACAAAAAGAACATATTAAAAAAACATATTAAAAGATAATAATATTTTCTGAGCCCAAGAATCCAAAATCAGGATATTTGATGAACCTGAAATTTAGAAACATGCCTGCACTCAAATTCTTGTACCAAGGTCCAAGCTTAGGAAAATATTAAAAACATTAATAAACAAATTATCTTGCTGGTAGAAGGTGTTTATAACAAATGTATAAAAGTTGTCAATATAGCATATTTGTTCACAGAACAAAGGAGGATTTATGAAATATAATTTACAAATGCAAAAAATTGATATCAGAAGTTACAATCAAGGACATCAGTTGATGAGAAAATAAGAAACAGCTCTAAAGGTAATTGCCACCTATCCTCAGCCAACTGTATAACAGAAGTTCATAAACTTCTAATGGAAATCTTAAGTCCATTAGCTCTTGAAGATTTCTACATAGGAGAGAAATCATATTGATATTAGGTGTACACAAGTGCGCCAAAATACCATGCTGCCAACCGTATGGAGCTAAACTTTTGGTGGAACCACATGCATGAACATAATACTGAATAAGCCTTTCTCAAATCACGGCGATCACCTAAGAGAATACATCGATACTTTCGAAATGCCTTTATTGCTGACAGAAACAACACAGCTGAAAACATACAGACAGTTTGTGGATTTTCACGAGAATCCTTCAAAGATGAATGTTTCACACATTGATCTAAACCCCTTTGTTTTTTCTTTGGTAAAAGAAGTACAGCATCTCAGATGCTAACTATAGATTATATTACTGGGTTAAAATATACGTCCAAACTCTCTACCAGTTCAAACAGTATTTCCCACCATGCAACCAAAATCAAACAAAGAAGCAAGGTAAGTCATTAAGCATGAAAAATTTTCACTTTTTGATCAAATTTGGATAAAGAATCTAAAATCCCTAGTAAGTAGTATTTTAAATATAGCATTATAATTGATAATACCATTACTAGACACCTAACTGATTATATAATTTTATTTTTCAAAATTTTATACAAAAGTGAAATGTAGATCCTGGTTAAAGTTGTTTTCTTATTGGTTAAAAGACGAGAAATAACTTTGAAACAAGAGAAGACTTGCAACCTAACCAAGAAAACCTTGTCTTCTAAGTGCTAAATGATGTTATTTTCATGGATCTCGCATTAAACAGGTGCTAAAATTCACAGTCACTTGGCCTAAGTAGAACGTATATAATGGTTCATTTGCTTGCATTTTGGGTGATTCTGAATTTCCTGTATTATGATATGGCAATGGACATTGCATGAGACAGTTTCCAGAAGTTCAATACTCTTTAAGCTGAAATAAAACTACCATGGTTCACTTTGTGTACTAATTTGCCTGTATTAGTTTCAAAGTTCAGAAATTTTTTTCAGTTCGTTAAATTCTGAAACTTAATGAAAGTTTGAAATGTGTGGTTATAGATGACTAGTTGTCAAATCAATGGTAGGTGAAATTATAATTTGGTGGTGTAATGAGTATCAAACAAGCAATTAATGGGTACAAAGGTCTAAGTTGAAATCCTGATTTCACAAAGCAATATAAGCATACTTAATAGATGTGGGAAGCCATATAAACAAGTTTCACTATTACAGAATTCAGGATAATTTGATCACCTAGCAAATATCGTTAGCTGGAAAGCGCAGAAACTGGCAGAAACCTGAACAAAACTTACAATTGTCTGATTGCCTTCACAAGAACTGTGACTTCTTTCTTCATGAACAGCATTACTTAGCCTCATCAGCCAAAAGTGGGAACTGCAAAAGAACCTTGTTATGTTTAAAACTCCCCACTGAGAAAAAAAAAAATTGACATGGTACTTCAATGAGGTGTTAGGCTTCACCATCATCTAATCCAATATGACACAGTGTCACAACTCACAAGATGAAAGCACAATGCAATCAATATATCCTTAAATAACATGGTTCGTGCAAGGCTGGGAAATTAGCCACAATCTGAATACAAGCCTTCCTACCTACCATGGTTACCATCTATATGCAGGTCCATCCTACAGCCACCCAAAATGAACTATAGTAATCCTCCTATAGCAATAAATAGAACCCCAGGAAAGGACTTAGAGCTTGAGACTCTAGCTCAACTAGCTCTCAGTACCTTGGCGGGGTAGACTCGGGTATTAATTCCATTGAGACTTCAAATGGAGGTGAACCATGGAACACCAAAAGCTGGTCGTATCTTATGAAGCTAACATAGGTCACATCCCCCAGACAAGGAAAATCACTTTTGGTATATTTCATGTTCAGAACGGGAAAGATACATCATACATATCACACAACAATATCTGCAGAATGAAATTAACTTGGTAAGGATACCATCTTACCCCCTCAACTAAGCTGTTAAAAGAAAGATATATTTATCTATATAAATAACTTCAATGGCCCTTGTAAAAGTAAGACAAACTTTATTTTTAAGGTTGATGATATTTTGGGTATTTCTTGTAAGTATACTAGTGCTCTACTATTTCCTCCATATTTAAGAGATATTAGCACAAACTCTATTGTTTGTTATAGGTAAAGAGAAAAAACTAAAGAGCCTTGAGACAATATTTTAATCTCTTTCAGTGGCGGAGCCAGAGCCTCAAGTGAATGGGGGCACAACCTAGTTACTGAAATTTCCAAACATAACGTATGACAATGTATTGAGAAGAAGTACATCAGTTAAAATTTTTTGTCATTTACTTTAAAAAGCCATATAACAGGCTTATTATTTCTTTTCGGTATATATTTGTCTGAAAATATATCTTTTTTGTATAATGATAAAAAACAATCCTTACTCCATGAACATGACCAACAAAGGATAGCGAAGTAAAATCTAATTAGGTATAGCCAATATAATCTTTTCAATTTACACCATCTAAACAAATTAAACTAAAAACAATTTATGCCAATTAACACCAAAATTCTGAAAATTGAAAACATTTTTAAAAAATCATATTTCAGAGGGGGGCCAGTGCCCCCGCTTTCCTCCGCCACTGATCTCTTTTTATGTTAAAGTCCTTCATTGGAAAATGTATGTAACTTTGGCATTGAGAATAAACCATTATAGATAAAATGTTTTTACTCCTTTTTTGTTCTTTTTGCTTTCTTGTTGTTGTATTAGTTTTGGTAGTATAGGAAGCAGCTAATCCATAATATCAGGATTCAGGCACAGCGTACCGTTCTATGGTGTAAATGTGCAAACATGACTGAATAATAACTTTGACAAGTGTGGTATTTTATTGATTGACTACCTTGTAAAAGCAAAGCATAGCTGTAATGGATTGGAAATTTTCCTTCAATATCTACAGTGGCCAACATGTATGAAAGCATGATAAAGACCCATGAATATGCATCGAAGCATATTAAATAATCAAAGGCCTCTTAAGCTTAAGAAAGTCGTCAAAAAAGAAAAAGAAAAAAGACATGCTGCACAAGACGCATAATTATTTCTCCTCTGATATAATTTGAATAGAAGTTGGGGATCTTAGAAGATCAAAATATGTTTTCTGATCAACCTTTGTGCTGTCAATTAGTATGCCTTACAATTTAAGATGCATCACAAAAATGAAAAAGAAAAAAGCTTAAGATTGTAAAAATCATAATGCTACACGAGCACTAATCCACCATCATTAGCCTTATATCACATCTTAGCCTTCACTAATAAACTTTTTGTGCAGAGCATTTGGCTATATCTTTAGCCGAAGAACAAGCATCATAATGAAAATGGAGACTTTCAAAAGTTCAATGCAAAAGAAAAGTACCTTCCACTTTTGGATAATGAAAAGAAGCTCTTCTTTGTTGTCTTTGCAGTGTTGTTGGCAGCACTTGATTCAATAAATTTGCAATCTTTTTGAGACATCTCATTTTTTTTTTTTTTCAAGTGAAGGATCTGCCAAACACCATCCATTGAGTGGAGAAGAAAAACTAAATAGCAACACAAATTGCTTTCAAAAGATCCAGCATACAAATTCACATATGTGCACATGTCATTGTGCAGTAAATAGATTTTTCACTCAGTCACCCTTCATCAACTTTAGAACGTGATATTTTTCAAAGGCATGCACAAAAAAATGGATAAAGTGCCTCACTAAGATGATCTTCAGCATCATAATTGTTTCCACCTTTCTTAAAGCAATGTTTGCCATGTAATTTACTTGATATCCAACATACATTGAAGAACTGAATGCAATTGGTTAATACTTAATACAATATTCAGATGATTAAAACTTGCAAAAATCATAAAGAAACAGGAAGTACGTGTTAGAATTTCATGAACTAACAATACATGGTATCACGTTGCATAGTAACCAACTAATTGGAGGGGTATGGGTCACCTGATCTGTAGGCTTTTTTCGCATTTGATTGCAGAAACTCTCTGTACCTGCGACCATTTTGCCACTTCATTTTTGAAGTTTGATATACTCTTCCCTGCTTGTTTTTCTTCCATTTTCTAGAGCCAAATTCAGAAAGCGCATTGGTTTCTTCACTTTTCATTTGTAACCCTTTCATGTTCACAACTGCTGTCTAGTTCTGTCCACAAAAGAGTACACTGAGAATGTTATGACGTCTCTTTCCCAAGGCGAAGTTGATATGTATTGCTATTAAGCATTAACAAGTTCCCCATACAGCTGTTTCTCACCTTTCTTTTATACCTGACCCGATTACGAGATGTGAAAAAATAACACATCTATTTTTTTTTTTTTTAATCTCATCTATGTATTGCTATTAAGTATTAACAAGTTTTCTAAACTAGATTATCTAGCTGTTTCTCACCTTTCTTTTATGTTTGATCTGATTACGAGATGTGAAAAAGTAACTCATTACCCGTTCACCCACACACGCTGAGTTATGCGAGACAACTTCAGGTTGCAAGTTAATCTCGACCAAATAATGTGAACACCTACAATATAGACTAAAGAACGAAGATTAACTACAGAGGGGAAAAAGAGAGAGAGAGAGAGAGAGACACACACACACACACAAAACCCAGAGCAGGCAAAGAAGTGACGCCAAGAAATTCAAATAAGGAAATGACAAACTCTGATTAGTTGTGAACATACCAGACTTGTTGACTGGAGTTTCTAAAGATGCTCTGTATGTAAATACTACAGTCAACAAGTATTGAGGTGTACCTTAATCAACTAGAAAAGAATATAAGGATTAAGGTGCTCCTTTCTTCTTTGTAAGACTTCATTATTCTCATTTCTTTCTCCCCTCTCTTCAAGTTTTCCTATATTTTCTAGGATCACTGGTTAGTCAATCATTTCCATTTTCATTTTCCCTGCATATTTTGTATCACTAGTTGTGTTTCCTTCTCTGTATTTTGTGCAAAAAATTAGGGAAAAAAGGGGGAAAGAAAAAATGGGGAAAACTAGACCTCTACGTTCTTTTTTTTTTTTTAATGTCCATAAACCATGAAAGTTGGATGCATCATAAAATCATGACTCTGGATTCACTCCTCAAATTTCATTGAATCCCCTGTTCCCGGACAGCTGAAGAGAGGGTTCTAGGTAACAACCAAAACTAAAAATCAGAGCAGAAAAGAAGAAAAACAGATGGTCCTCCTGCAAAATTACCTTGAAATGGGAGAATTTGCAAAATATCTGGAGAAATAGTGTTGTGTGAAAGAGGAGTGGGGAACAAGCAGTATTGTTGCAATTGGTGCATACATATTGGGATATATAGGCCTGAAGCTGCTGCCGATACTGAGGAAACTGCTGCTGTAATTTTCAGGTTTAGGTAATGCGCCTGTCACTGTTTGCAGTTTGCACGTAAATGGCATGGATGTGGTCCCCATTTATGAAAACACGGCAAAATATTCTAGTAATAGGAACCCAACCCGGTCTTAAATCCCCAGACCCCCAAAAGGAACACAAAAAAAAATTCACGCGACTAGTATCGGAGTACCAAAATTTTTTCCCCAAGAGAAGGCAGGTGATAATTAGCCCAGTGTTTTTGTTTAAAAATAAAAATTGGTTTGTATGAGTATGAGTTATTGAGATTTATACCGTGCATCCTGTCAAATATTATAATCAATTTTTTATTTAAGAGAATAAGCACCAACTCAAATATATGAGGTGGTAATCAATTTTTTATTTAAAATGAACCCTCTAGAATAAGCACGCAATTTCAATTTTCGCTGAATGAGAAACTAATATTATACGAACATATTACATGAGATAGTGGTAAGTCTCAGACTCATATCTCCTATCTATCCCTCTTTCATGTATCATCGTAATCCACATCTCCAATCCATGGTTGCATTAAAGATGCTCTGAAGTCGAGATCAAGAGAGGAAAGACAATTCAACATGTTTTAACATAGAGCAAAATGAATGTTCCAACTTGAAATGTTTTCTTAAAATAAAACAATATTTAAGAAAATATTATCATTTCATTGCAATTATAGAGTAAAAAACTATTGCCATTGGACTATTCTGTATCAAATTATAATCAAATCGAAAACACAGCATGAAAACTGTGTTGATAATCAAATATCTAGATTTCTCAGATGTGGAGCAGGTGCCCTTAGTTCATACCCTGCTTGAAGAATGTCATAGAAAGGGAAATTCGGGTTAGATCGAACTTAAAAATTCCCTAAGAATCCGCCCTTGCGATGTTCTGATTATGGGAGGACCACTTTGCACAGAATTTCTTTCAGCTGTTGTCGAAGGGTCTATTGAGCTCGTTATTGGCACATCGTTTGGTTCACTCTGCTCCCGACCTTGTTGATTCTTTTCATCCATAAAAGAGTTGACCATCACTGTGAAATACAAGATTACTTTAATATATCTACCTTATGAAAGCGATCTAATGATAGTTATGTTCTTCGTTCATCTGATATTGAGTAATTTTTTTACCTTGGTGGTGGATTTCGTTGTAGATTTTTTTGAATGTTTCTTTCTTCTCCATAAGTTCCATCTCTGCTTGCTGAAGCAATGTGTCATACTTTTTAAGTATGTTATCAATCTCCTCTTTGTATGCTATTTCAAGCCGCAGTTTCTGCAAGTTCATCAAATCATAGAAGACATAAGTTTTCCCCTATAACTACTGAATCGAATAGGAAAAACAAACATATACAGACCTTAGCTTTATACAGTTTTATAGTTTCTTCTCCGTCTTTTTGTAGATTTTGCAACTTTAGCAAGAGAGATGAGCGTGCCCCAGAATCAGTCTGCTGAGGGGCTTTTGGAGTGTCATTATACCTTGAATCTAGAGAAGCATTTCTAATACTACGTTTCTTTTTCACACTAGGATCACGGGATGGAAAACTTTGATTACTGCTGGACTTTTTTGCCACCTTTGGTTTGTCAATTTTTCCATTTGCACACAACTCTTGCTCTTTCTTAGACTTGATGGTAATTTCTGCATCAGTGTCTGCTTCATTCTGCAAATTGTCTTTTTTTTTTTAGATCTCAAAAAGAACTCACATATGCTACGATTTGTTTCAAATAGGAGTCCATGTAATAATAACTATCAACCCTCATGTGCTTGTACTTTGTCTCCATTTTTCATTCGTATACTAGTATACCGCTCTTTGGTGGTGGAATTCAGCCGTAAGATGAAATCAAAAGCGAAAGAATTGGATCAGATAAAGGGAGGAGGAAGAAGACTCTTGCATCAAACAAAGGGACAAAAGGGGCAAACTGATCTTTGGTGTTTTTTGTGTATGGCAGAAAACCTCCCTTATTGTGAATGATAATTTCTCTTTTCCTCCATTGATTTTTCTCAAATCTTTGGAACACTCAGGGCACCCGAAATGGAAACATTTTAGGTGTAGTCTCAAACGTTAATAATTATTACTTGTGACTAGAAAGAGAACACTAGAAGCATTGAAGGGACCAAACGAACTGCTGTTTGGTTCACGTTATTATTTTCATTTATAATAAAAGGAAAATTATAATGAGCAAACTAAGCAGTTAGATTTAACAGGTATCTAAAATGTGTAATTATTATTATAAAATTTACAATAATTGAGTAGTAGTCAAACTGATAATTAGAAACTTTTCAAGAAACTTACAATGGGCAGGCAACCGTTCCCGTAAGCATAATCACAATGATCATCTGCCATAGCCTCATTCGCACTTTTGTTTACTTTAAAAGGAAAAAGATAAAGTGCCAGAATAGAATATAGTGAATATAAATAAAATCTTCAACAACACAACCATTTTCGCCTTTAAGCATTACTGTTTTCCTTGAAGAAACAAATTGATCACCTGATGTCTTGCCCTTATTTGCATTTGATTTCAGCAACATTCTCAATCTTGAAGAACAAATAATGTTCACCCGATAATTGGAATACCTCCTCTGCATACCACAACATTCATAAGTTAAGGAAAATAAATTTTGAAAAGATCTAAAGAAAGATTTATCAACTAGAAATGAAAATAAAAGATATTTATATTTTCAAAACTCAACCGACCGCTGACGTAGAATAAGGAAATGGTCAAGGTGTTGAATCCAGGTTGAAACATAGATATGGAGAATTTCCCCAGTTGTCTGCTATGACTAAAACCCGTTTATCTCCAATTTAAATAAATAGAACCTCTATCTTCATTTTCATACCCATTCGGTTAATATTGCACTTTAAAAGCGGCAAATATGAGTTTCCTCACTATTACAATAATCCAGGTTATCATTTATTGCGCAATAAAATGCATGCTGGAGTACTTTTTGACTAAAGGAATTTCTTGAACCGTTCCAGTCTAGCGTCAACTGTCATAGGGTGCCAATGGCGCCAAGCTTTGGCTTATCGTGTAAACACACGCGTCATATGTAAAAAACCACTATTGGTATTTAAAAAATCATAATAGCGATGCTTTATCATTTTCAATAGTTATACATGAAAATAGACAACGCTGGCTTATCGTGTAAAGACGCGTCACATGTAAAACACCACTATTAGTTTTTAAAAAACTATAGTAACAACGCTTTATCGTTTTCAATAGTTATACATTTTTCTCTGAGCGCTTTAGCAAATTTACTAAATTCAAGTTTAAAACAGATGAATTTTTTAATGTGCATTATTACACTTTTTCAATACCTGTACTAATTTTTCTTAAACCTATGCGAAAATTAGGATCGGATTTATCTTTGTGAGACAGAAGTAGTAGTATCTTTATTTGTTCCGTTTGTAATTTAAACTTCATCTTTAATGTAAATTTAGTTGGAGAGAAAAATCATGATGATACCCTCCGTCTGATTGATACAGGATACCTTATAATAACAAACTAATATTTAGCCCTTAAAAGATTATCATATATAGATATATCTATTTGCAGCTAGTACATCCTAATCAAGAAAAGAAAATAACAAAGTTGTACAATGCATATAATATGCTACACATAATAATAATCTGCATATATCATAATGCATGCATATAATCCATATCACCACTGTACATAATCTGCATACAAAATCTGACCAAATACCGATTTTAGAATCTAGTAACCCAACTTTCTACTAAGAAACTCCTTCATTGGATCGTCGTGATGAACCCTCTTCATCCTATATGCCTCCATCTCTTCAGGTGTAACCTGCAAAAAATTATGAGTTAGAAAAATTCACTTGCAACACAAACTCGTGGTAGGATCATTCCATTTCACATTATACTTGAGTTTTCTTTCATCCTTCTCCTCTCTCTTCCTTTCATCCTCCTGACCCAAATAAACAAATGTGTCAAATGCAAAATAAAAGGAAGTGATAGATTAACATTTTTTTTCTTGCTTTTTCTCGGGGAGGGGGGGGGGGGTTGGTTCCTGAGAACAATTGCCCAAGAGTGTAAAGAGAAGCATGATAAATAGAATTACCTTCGTAAGTGCGTCAACCAGATTTTCCTCATCTAAAACTAAATCTTCTGGCACTTCCGAGCCCCAAGTAGCAAGTCTTTTCTCCTGAGGAGGTGCAGGCATATCTGGTTAAGAAAGGAAAATAACCAAAGTCAATGCTAATTTGTTAGTTTTGCAGTAAAATTGATAACGCAAACAAGAAAAAGTACTAATAATGTTTTACGTGAACAAGGAAAATGTACCAAGATACTATGGTATTTGTTGACATAAAAGTGACGACACACCACGTTACACAAACAATATATATGTAGACTATCATATTATGATATGCTGCTAGATGTCATGTATAAGCTATCATCATTGATTTATTAGAAGATATGCTTAAGTTCTACTACAACAGGACATCCGTTGTACTTATAACAGTGAGAAGGAAGTGGGGAAGAATTTCTGGAATCAACTTTTTGGTCCCTAAAGCTTTTTGTGAAACTAGGAAATCATATATAACACCTACAAGCTTACAAAAGCATGAAACCCTGTTACTGTAATATTATTTATCCACAATGACATGGGATCCATTAAATTGCTCAATTTAAATTATCAAAGGGAAAATTCCAACCTCCTTCAGCCTCTTTACGGGCAATGTTAGCCTTCATAAGATCTGTTGCAGCATCTGCAGCTTCAATTCCTGCAGCACCTGTACAATAACTGTTTCTGACCAATTGATGGCAGCACCTATAACCCCACCGATGATCTTTCCACCAGGAGCCCCAAACACTGGTATGGTTGTTTATGTAGACGTCCTCTTCGTACTTGCTCTTAGGAAGTGATGTTTCCTATACATATCATACCATCACCATGTCAGGCCATACAATTCTGGGTTTTAAACGCCCTAATTACTAGAGAGGAAAAACAGAATAATGTTGACATTATCTAGTAAAGCAAATTTATCATTAAAACATCATTTCTTGAATCCTTTCTTTTTGTTTGGCAATGATCAAGACAACCACTCATTGTCTCCACTAATATAAAAAAAAAAAAAAATGCATTGCTTTTATAACCAATAACAAACAGAAACAGAAGAATTACTACCACGGACTTCTTTTGCATCTAAAACAATCCAATCTATTGCCTCCCCAAACCCTAACCCTCATTTTTTTCTTCCCAAAACAGGAAATCCGACAAGGGCAAGCCTCTGTGCACTTCAAAATTAGATGAAAGAAATAGAAACTGAGTCACATCCTATAGGCAAAGAATGACCTAGTGAAGACTAAAACATTTTCCCTAATTCTGCTCACAAAGGGAAACAAAAAGAAATAGAAAAAATAAAAAAAAAATACATAAATAAAGCATAGGATTAGGACGATACGGTTCCCAAGGAGGAGATATAAATGAAGCAGCAGCTCAGAAAGAATTAACTACTAAAGCTTTAACACTACTTAAATGAAACATAATTAGTAACAAATTATAACCAGTATTACAACGGCATTGATTCAGCTCAAAAAATACTCTAGATTGTTGTTCCGTACCTGGCCCTTTATGATCCTTCCAGCACGATCATATTCAACTTCTCTCTCACTTTGACCCAATAGAAGTTCCCTTGGAAGTGCTTCATCTGTAGCTGCATTGCCATACTTCTCCATAATTGTTTCTTTGGTCTGAGACTTCAATTTCTCTTTATTTATCTTGAAATTTCTATAAAGTAATTCAGCTTGTGAGGGAGCTGCTTGAGTGTGAACGTCTTGACCCTTATCAAATGCTTCCCATGCATGAATGTTAAGCTGCTTGAACTCCAAAGCTTGACCACTAACTCTGTTTTGATTATCGCCCTACAGTTTAAATAAACCCAACATTAAAATGATAAAATACTCATATACAAATGTTATGCTACTAGCTATAAAACGCAAGAACACAAGTTGGTTTACGAAGTGTGAACAATACTTACAACATAAAACTTCTCATTCGGATCCATATCTGGAAGTGGATCCTCACGCATAGATCGAGTTTTGGGGTCATAGTGGGCAGAATTGACATCAAGATTGAGCAGATATTTTGCTGTATCCTCCCGAATACGCAAGTTCCTGATCAAAAAGGAAAATTAATAGATATAGAATTTTCATTGTAATGAACTCCAGTAAGACTATATAATACATGAGAATAAAAGATTACAGGAAATCTAAACTGCTTAAATCCAAAACCCATAGTCCGCTTCCGCCCCACTCCCACCAACCTTGCAAATATTTGACATAAAGACACAAAAAAATGTGCTTTGAAAGAGAAGGAAGAAGAGAAAGAAAGAAAAATTAACTCACCTCACAGTCCCAGTACTTCCACCACCTGTAGTACGCACCCGCTTCTCAACCTTTGCAAAATCCATCTGCTTGCTCTCATCAACTTTGGCTTCATCAACTTTCAGAGAATCTTCGTTGTCTTCATCGTCACTAACCCCATCTTTACTTTGATTATTATTTTTCTCCTCCAACTTCTTAAGCTGCTGGCCCTTCAAATATTTCTTTCTTGCTTCATCCCTTGCCTCATACCTTTCAATCACATGTTTATATGATGCAGCATCATAACCATTCCAGCGGTCTCGTTTACCATCATAATCCAGCTCAAATATCTCTTATCTTCTCATCTGGAGCAATGCTTTTTCCTGTCCACTTTGCTCCCAATTTGCGGGGCCTTTCCATGCATGTTTTAGTATTATGTGTCATAGCACCACAACTGCAGAAGCACATGATAAGATCAGAAATAGATCGGAAAGCATCCTTAAAACTCATACCAGAAATATTAAGGAATAAGATAAAATTAGAATAACAATACAACAGAGGCATCAGAATAGTAATAGTTACTAAACCTTATTGTCAAACAAGACCCTAGGAAATCCAAAATTAGTTATAGAAGAGCACCAAATTTCCCCCCTTCAAACGGAAACACGATAACTGAGCATTTATTGATGCTAAAGCAGAGTAATATCACGCATATGTCAATAAGATATTAAAAGAAAGTACATTTTTCCATACACAACAATCTCAACCATATGATATTTTAAAAAGCCTAAAACCCGCATGTGCATCAATGTCAGGCAACCCATTTGCACCAAGATCTATAATAGAATATCAAAATCACCCACCGACCAAGCAATGTCTTACACTACCAAAGACTCAATACGCCTTTGAGTAACCCTATTCAGAGTGGAAGAAATAGAGGGGAAATTTCACCACTCCTTGATACGAGGTTGGCTAAATTATAAATTTTATATCAGTAAAAATTATACAATTCAATCTGATAGTCCAAGTCAAATAGAGAAACTCCAAGGCTTCCTATCGAATAACTCAAAACAAGTAAAGAAAATGGTTTCAAAATGAAGTTTATTCCATTCAAAATGAACAAACTCCACATACAAAACTGGTATTCAAATAACTTCAAAACCTGAACCAATTACCAGCGAATCTTAGCAAATATTGTCGCTTTCGTCAAAGACCAAAGCAGAACCAGTACAAGAGTAACTAGAAAATAAGATTTAATATGCACTTCAGCAGCTTAGCCATTTCAGCAGCCTAAATAATCTAGATCAATTTTATTTTTATTTTTTAAAATTTTTATCTTTTAATGCTTTCTTCTTCTTTAAATCAACACCCAAAATGCTCTTATCAGATACACCAACACATGATACTAAACATATATACGCAAAGAGATTAGGAATCTCCAGAAACATTATGAAGCACATTCTTAGCAAACCTGCTAACTATTGCATTTTGGAGCTCAGTTAAATATTGAATTGGAAACTAATCAATTTGACTTGTCAAACTATTGGAATACACGAAGAGCACATACAAGCATATGGCCATTTAACTCCCCAGTTTACTCAAAGTGAACGCTATATTATTACGATAAGCAGTTTGCAAATGGAAAGGAACATGTGGTACTTTTTTTTTTTTTTTAAATGCAGACCCATACGCCCGGCCCCCCCAACACACACACACACACACACATAGAGAGAGAGAGGGGGGGAGAGAGAGAGTACTTTTCACAAGCCCCCTTCCTGTACTTGTCAGCCTGAAAAATCTTTGCACCTCTGTCGTACCATGACTTTGTATAATTTGGATCAGATTTCCATTTCCTTTGATGTTTCAAACTCTAAAAATGAGGAAAAAGATCATTAAGACTTAAAAAAAAAAAAAAGGGGTAGAACTAAAAAAATGCAATATATGCATATGTAAGTACCGGTCTCTCTGCATTCAAATACCAAGGGGCCGATGACATATACTGTGGGATGTGAGGTTAATTTCTTTCCCATCCTCATCAACCTCAGCTGGTGCAAGTCCGGCCTTTCGTGCCTCCTCTAATTCCATCTGCTTCCTATGATCCTCCCTTGATTTAAATGCAACTGCAATTTCCCCAAGCATAAAATTCGCCATCAACTCAGTACTCAAAAAAGGAAAAAACAAAAAAAATAAAATAAAAAAATAAAGAAGAAAAGAAAGAAAGAAATATATAGAGAGAGGGACTAATATTATATTTCATATTACAACATGAGACAATATGATTGGTTGTTATGGAACTAACAAAACATCCTGTTTCATCAAAAACATAATCAATATTAAATCAAGATCCTAGTAAAACTATCATTTTATCCAAAGAAAGAGCTAAACTTTCATAGATGTCTCCTACAATACAAATATGGATCAAAACTTAGCACTAATTTAAATCTCAAAGGGAGAAGAAACTAACCTGAAGAGGTCGCCATGACTGCTACTAAAGGAACCGAATCCTGAAGATTAACAGAGAGAGTAAGTGGCTGACAACACAAATTAATTTGCAAAAAAATAAAATAAACGACTTTGCATATCAATTTCATCCTGAACTGCGGCATCGAGCCCTACATTTGATGCCGTGATCGGGAAGGATAAATTCATAGACAACCACAACAAACGATGCAAGACAGAAAATCCTGGAGAACAAGGCCATTGACAGAAAAAAAGGAAATCAAATTTCTAGGAGCTAGGAGAAGAGAAGGGCGATGAAGCTGGACGGAATCTTATAATTGAATTAGCTCCTTCCCTGGAATCATCAGGTAAATTTGGAATCTTAGAAGACGAATTACCTTGTAGAGATCAATAAAAAAGAAATGGTAATACAGATTTCCTCTTTCTCCTCAAACCCTAACTCCTTCCCTTGCTTAGTTCAAAGATAGAAATATTCTGGGGTGAGAGCTCAAATATCTTCTGTATATACTGCTAATACATATATCTGTAAAACCACCATAAGGTTGAATTGTCAAATTCCATTGAACCAACTATTATCTTTGTACACAAATAATTGTTCTCGTACTCTTATGTGTTCTCAGACTCACTGGGAGCATTCCAAATGCACTAGGGCTACCAGAAAAAATAGAATATATGTTGGAATAAGAAAAAAGTAGAAACAGGTTGCCTTATCCCTTTTCCCAAGCACTATGAAATCACTTTTTATTAGTCAAAAGTCCCAACTACTTTTGCGCCATCTAAACAAAGTTGAGGTATGCTTCCATCTTATATAGGCTTAACAGTTCCAGGACCTATATAAAGGAAAAATTCCTCTTTTGGTGTGCACCATGCCAAATCTCAAATATCTCTTCAGTGGAGGCAAAAGAAATCCACCTGCTGTGTTCCTATCTTTGCCAAGTTGTATAAACTTAATCATGTAGACCTCTCCAGCAATCATCAGAGAAGTAGCAAATCATATGACCTTAGCTTCATCATCATATTGACAAAATCACTGATTTTGAAAAGGCGGATGGACTATATGATAACAACATTGGAGAGAAGTTACATCTATGTCTTCAGATCTCATAAAAATCTCACAGGGTGTCAGAGAGCAATGATCAACTGTGGTGATGTGTTCTAGATTGGACACAAAAATTTGGTCAAGATCAACTTTGAGATGAGACGCAAAAAGTAACAAGATCGGAAGAGTCCCTTTGAAATTAGAAAGCTTTTAAGAAAATGGATTTTGAACTTTGTACACAATAATTTCTCAGGAAAATTGCTTTCTTAGGAGATGTATGTCTACTCTACTCTAGGGTATTTCAACTATCTTCAGTCGAAGTTAGAACTGTATTTGTCAAGTCTAGTTTTTCACGACTTTTTAAAGGTAAAACCAAGTTTATTTCTTCTTGTGTATTTATAAGTGTATCACACAATATTCCTTTTTCTCTTTTTATTTCCCCAATCTGTATATATTACATGTACAACATAATTGTTCATGTCTTGAATTTTATTAATCAAAGAATAATACTTGTAGATCTAACTTTGCCAACAGCCCACCAACCAGCCTAATTACAAATTCGAGACAAGTTTGCTGGATCACATTTCCAACTCATGTAAGATATATGCAATTCAAATGTTTGACATTAAATTATAATAATCTCCACTTTACCATACTGAAGAGGTAGAAACACCCAACTATATAAATATTGCAACTAAGGGCAAAGCCTTAATCAAGTAGGGGCATAACTAAAGCAGACCTAAAACTTTGAGACCAGACTAACATGTAAATACTAAAAACTTATTATGCTCCATAATGCTATAACCAATAGGGGCATGAGATTGGACAGAATCGTAAACTGGAAGGCCCATCCGTGAAACCTGATAATTTTATAAATGGGTCTGGAATTTACCTTCCAAATCAAGTGATGAACAAGAGAAGATAAGATGATGATAGCTAATAGAAATCAATGATAAAATTAATACAATCACAGAGCATCTGTTATTGTGCCTTAGGAGTCCGGGAGACTGGGAATGCAAGCAATTTGTTTCCAATCTCGCTACCCAAAATCCACAGAACACCGAGACAGGAGTAGAGGGATTCGAAAAAACCCAGCTAGTTTGAAAACATTAGAACTAAACAGCTTATTGATGAACGGTTCCAGTCAAGTATGCCTTCAGATGGAACGATAACAGCGTCAAAATCCTAGGATTCTAAATCAGAAAGAAACCTTAGCAAATTAGTTTCACAAAATTTGGTAACAAAGCTCCTCAAATTCGGCCCTAACCTTCTGTAATTCAAGAGCAAACTAAAGCACCCAGCGCACAATGATTAGAGGCACGAGGGGATAGAAAAGAGAACCTTCCGTCCTCGAAATGGCAGTCGCCGGCGGAAATTGAAACACAACAGAAAGCCGGGTCCGAGGAAACACGAAGGAAAGGAAGATGTGCTCTTCCGATCTGTCAAGAACTGCGCACCCAACAACAGCCACCGCCTAATCGGAGAATCGCCCACACAAATGAAGGACAAAGTAGGTAGCTTTCACAGGACAGGAAGCTCGTGTTCGCGAATTGTATTTGTACGGCATATTATGCAAGGGTAAATTGCAGAAAAAGTCTCCAACCTTTGCATTCATTTACGCTTTCATCCATAACTATTAAATATAGACCAGTAAGTCCCTTATTTTTTGCTTCATTTACATTTTCATCCAAATGAATATATCTTTATCTTTTCTTTATCTCTACTGTATAATAAGAGCCAATTGTGGGGCCCATCATCTTGCACCCATTGGCTATTTTGTCCTTTTCTACTCCTTTTTTTTTTTATACAAAATTTCATTTTTTCTTCCTTTCTTTCTTTCTTTCTTTTTCTTAAATTCCTTTTAGCTTGTCTCTTTTCAATACACAATGGTCTTTCAATACGCAATGTGAACTTGTGGCGCCATCATCGTCCATATTTTTTGTCATTTTATTCTTCTTCCCCTCTCCCATTTTTCCTGAATTTCTTTTAACTTTCTAGCTCTTTTTTTTATGAATTTTTTTACTAAACTCCTTTTAACTTTCCTCTTTTAATACGCAATAGTCTTTCAATACACAATGTAAATTTGTGGACGCTATCTTCGTCCATGTTTTTTCTTTATATGCTCCATTTTTCCCCTTTTTGGCGTTTGGTGGTCCTTTTCCCCCTCCCTTTTTTTCTAAATTTCTTTTAACTTTCTCCTTTCATCTATCTATACTTTATACTATTATATAAGAGTGAATGGAGGATAGTTCTATAACACGATTATATAAAAAAGAATTTTTTCTTTTTTTCTTTTTTTTCCTTTTTGCCCTTTGGCATCTCTTCTTCTTTTTTTTTTCTCCTCCCTTTTTCCATTTTTTTTTAATTTTCTTCTTTCATCTATCTATACTCTATACTATTATAAAAGAGTGAATGGAGGATAGTCCTATAACACTATTATCTAAAAAAATAAAATTCTTTTTTTCTTTTTTTTCCCATTTCGCCTCACTTTTTTCTGTCATGTAGGAGATTCGAATATCAACGAGACACTATTTCTCTTCAATTTTGGGCTAAAGAAGGTTGCGCTACTTATCCATAAAGTATTGCAGAAATTATATTTTTTGTATGTCACATTTGAATTCACTTCGTTAGTTGTGTAAAGCAATATTTAAATTTTTGTGTACAAATATATTCCATGCTAATTTTACGACACGTGCAACGCACGTGCCGTAACTAGCTTAATTAAAAAATATATATATATATACACACATATATTAAGGTCTACTTGACAACCATTTAAATGGTATGCTATTAGATTTCAAATTAACATCTCATAAAAGCATTAAAAAATAACACATGTATAGTATAATAAAATTTTAAATTAAATTTCACATGATTGTTTTATCAATGTGCACGTATGTCACCCTTCTAGATTTTTACGTGACGTGAATTTTAAATCCAATTTCAACTATAATAAATTTTCATTAAGCAATTGTCAAACACTCAAATTTGTTATTTATTATTAATTAATTAATAAGGTTAAGGTAAGACTTGTGTGTCCCCATTATTTTGTAATAAGTTTTTTTTTTTAATGAAATAATAAAGTAGCGGTATCCAAACCCCCCATCACGGAGCTTAGGAAGCGGTCTAAAAACTACACCTAGATTCTCATGGTATTTTCTTTAAAAAAATTAAACTAAAAGGTAGTAGTAAAAATGGACACGCTTGCACCAAAAAAAAATGTAAAATCAAAAGTTCGAAAAGGGTATAATTTTAGAGTAAACTGCAATGATTAAAGGCTTAATATTATTAAGAATTTATTATAGGTATTGCCAATTAGCCAAATAATTTTTACACATTATACAATGTAATTTGGTATGCCATATGACATAAATTTGGCACGCCGCATAAGCATCTGATGGTATAATGTCACCAGACGTTTGACTTTAGATCATTAGTCATGTTACATTTTCCTATGTCTAACCATGCTTAAAAAATAAATAAAAAGAAAAAGAAAAATCACTTTCTTGAACAAATCAAAAAAAAAATTAACATAAGGGCAAAGTTGAAAAAGAGTAATTTTTTACACGTCAATATAATGAAATTTTTTTGTATGAGAGGAAATGTAAAAAATAAAAAATAAAAAAATCATAAATCTTAAAAATAAAAATTCATAAATCTTGTGTTACACACACATAATACCAGGGTCGTTACTATTTTTTGTTTCCCGCTCTTTGTCACTTTCCAAAATTGGTATATCATCTTGACTATTTAATAATTCTCTTGAAGATTTTGGTCATCCATTTTTTTATAATATATACTAGACTTTGTTTTATTTTATTAATTTGATATATTGAATCAATATTAATATTTCTAGAACTATCTTCATATTCCAAAATTAAATTTCTCGTCCATTTCTACTGTAAATTTTAGCTCCATAATTGAGTTAATCACTTCGAATCCATTTACCGTCAACTTCTGCTTCTATTTTTTTGGCAAGTTCAATAGTTTGTATTCGAAGAAACGAGTATAACTTTTGCACACAATGTCTCTTTTCGAATTATAATATATGCTTTTGAAGTAGATCGACGAGACGGATTAAACCAACGGCTTTGTCACCGCTAATAATGAACATTGGGAGTTTGAATCCATCTATTATTTTCATTTGTGTTCTTCCTATTTTATTTTAAGCCAATATTTGTATTTTGCTCCTATTATTTAGTATAGTGTTTTATAAAGTTTGTTAACTTATTAAGACGTCTATTTAAACATTTTTACCATTCTCTTTATATTTCAATGCGTTATAATTTAAAAGGTAAATCATTCTATGAGTAATAATGCAAGTTCTTTATCTTATTTTTATGTAGTTGTATATCAATTTTTTTTTAATGTAATCAATTTGAGGAATATGCATGTATTATCTTTCATTATTAATTTAAGTTATATTTATCGAATGTAACATGTATTACTTGCTTTATTAAGAGCATCCACATTGGTAATATTAAAGTAGATTGTTAGTTAACAACTCAAAAATAGCTTACGTTGTTAGTAGAGTTGAGTTAATAAAAAAAAAAACTTACATTGGTAGTATTAAAGTAGTTGTTAAAATAATTATTTTAATTTAACAAGTTGCTAGTTTTTGTTGTTAAATTTAACAATAAACTTAACACCTTATGTGATTCTAAAAAAAAAAAAAAAACTTAACACCTTATGTGACAATATTTCTTCTTTTTTATTTTAACTAGATTTTTTATCTGTGCGATGCATGTGTAGAGATTTAGTAAAAAAGTCATACTTCAAAATTAGTTTAATAAAAATTTAGATACTTGATATTATAAAAAAATATAAAAACTATGACATTGACAAATGTAATTTGTATTGTAAAAGGAAGTCTTTGATCGAATAGTATCAAAGTCTTTCTTACAATAAAAAAATTTGCCACATACATATGATCTAGATAGAATTTTTGCCTAAATGATGTAATTTCCATGTCTTGAGATCATAAGTCTTGTACCACTACACAATGTAGTCGAATGATAAAAATTCTGTAACAATATACCAGGAATACTGATATTTAACTTCGACTTATGGCTGAAGATTTTAGAGTATCGCATCGCATTCAGGAATTTGGATTTGTAAAGATTTTCAGTAGAAGTTGTTATAATATAATGAAATGATAACATGATCATCTTTGCAATGCATGGCAATCGCTTAAAATTTATTTAAAATTATAAGACAAGATAGACGTTAAATGCTTTGTGAACCTTAAAATTATTTTTCGACTTTTCCTCTTCAGTAAAATGTGTCATTTAGAGTAATCAATTTTATATTATTTGAGACTATAATTTGATGATGATAAAGTAATAATATAACAGATCGGAAGAAAGCGACCTTCTTGCAATTTCGTATAACTTTGGTGATATAATTGTTGATTATTACAGTGGAGAGACCTAATTTCGATTAAATTAAAGTTCTTGATCTAATTATTGACAGTTAAATATTATTTATCCACTTGCAAGTAAGGTGAAAATTCAATGACTTTCGGTACAATTAATGTTGTCATAATTTATGTTTCTTTTTTCCTTACTTACAACGGAAACAAAAAAGTATCTCTAATAATTGATAAAATGAAAGAGATTCATATAATTCACCTTGACAATAAAGTTTGATACCATAATTCGGGTTGTGAAGACAGCCAGCAAGAATATTAAAAGATAATGTAGTTAATTAGATTAAACTCGCACAAAAAAATGAAAAAATCTACATGGCACAACTTATTTTATTCATGTATGTATTTATGTATGATTACATTACAGTATTGTAATAGTAAATAATATCATATTTTATATTGTACATGTACCTAATTTAGATGACAAGTTAAAAATGAAAATAAAGTATAACTATCACTAACTACAACAAACAAAGCCTCTTAAAAGACGAGATATCAAGATACCTAAAAATATCATACAACATCAATAATGTCATTGTCAACGGTGGAATCAAAAGAAGTTTTACCCATGCATTGCACAGATATGTGTAATCGGATTTGTATAACAAAATCAGTAAATATACAATTTTGATTTAGTACTTGACGCGTTAAATTAATATTTTATTAATAACATATTAATAGTTACCATTTTATGCATTCGATTAATACTTTATTATATTTTACTTTTAAATCATTTAGTTTATTTAATATTATTAGTTAATAGTATAATAATATGTATCGGCCATGTAATGTACATACCCATATTCGCTCAATACCTGTTCAGATAAAAATTTTCATAGCCATATAAGAAAGTACATTCGACATACCCCTTTTAACCGGATAATACCTCGTTTCCCCACATATCTTTTTAATTGAGTAAAACTTCATTTTATTTTGTGTAAGTACTCATAATATCACATTGTTATTTTAGTCTAGCAAATAACAAATATAATCATTAAAAAAGTAATATGATTTTATAATGATAATCATTAGAGTTATAGTTTACATTTGTATCAAGATTAACGTGTAAGTTTATTTTTTAAACAGCATGTCATAAATAAAGTATAATATACCAGTTGCATTGTTTAGAATTACGAATTGATATGCGAATCACAAATCACGACTAGATACTTATAATAAAATGTTTGAGTATTGAGCATAAATTTGGTTGCAACACTGAGTCCATAATTTTGGGTCCGCTCCAAACACGTCATTCAAGTTCACAGGTCCAACCTATATAAAGTTGTAATAATTAACAATCAAATGATCGAATCACAATCAACTATAGTAACTATGAGTCTAGCATCTCACTAATGCATTGTATGAGAAGACTAATTCTAAAAAAGTTCAATAATAATGAACAATAAAATATTGAACAAATACGTGTCATTGGATTTACATAACACAAGTAGTAAATATACAGTTTGAGTTAGTATTTAACACGTTAAATTAATATTTTATTAATAATATATTAATAGTTACCCGTTTATATTCTCGATTAATATTTTACTATATTTTACATTTATATCGTTTAACTTATTCAATATTATTAGTTAACAGTCTAGTAATAAGTATGAAATATGTACATAATCATTTTCATTCGATACCCGTTCACATAAAAATTTACATACTCATAAGAAAGTATATTCCTGACTTACCATTTCAACCGAATAATATCTCTTTTCCTCACATATATTTTTAAACGAATGATACTTTATGTTATTTTATATAAATACCTATATATAATATCACGTTGCTACTTTACTCCAGCAAATAACAAATATAATACTTAAAAAGTAGAATATATATATATATATATTTATAAGTAAATGAGTCTATGATATCTTTGTACCGTAGTTTTCCTGCTAAAAAGTCTATTAATAAGGTCTTTTTCGACATTTTATTTCCTTTAGCTTTAACTCTTGTGGTATTCTTATTTTTTTTCAATTTTTATTATCTTTTACATGATCCATCTAATTTTTTGAAATAAGATTCACTATTTAATTTAATAACTAACACATATTTATAATCATTTAATTGTTTAAATTATAGATAAATTTGATTATGCAATAATAGATAAATATCGATATCATTAAAATATTCGTAGTTTATAATTTTTTTAGGTAAAAAATTTATAGTCTATAATTCATAAAACAATAAAAATTAATTAATATGAATAAGAAACATAATTGATAACCCGTATTCGTCAAATAATAATGAAACAATAGAAAAATAAATATAAATGAGGAACTTACTTGATAACTCATATTCACCGGATGATAAATTTCATTTAAGAACTATTATTTTTTTATAAATTGTCTTAATTAAATTGAATATTTAATTAATTAAACATATATATATCGTTAGTTTAAATTAAATAAAAATTATAATTGTAATTTTTTCTTAAAATTTCCAACTATAAACGTTAATAATTACTACCCTTTTTCTTTAAAGGGATAAAAATTTTATGCGCTACAATTTATTCATTTCGTAACTATAGGCAAAAAACAAAACATGATTTTTGTAGGAATTTTTATATCTCAAGAATATAAACTTGAAAAGAGCAATACAAAATAGAGTTATTCTACTTGAATAAAACATTATGTAAAAATTTAAATAAAATTGACACATAGCATTATCCTGTTTTTTCAAATCACATTATCTTTTCATCAATGATTATCACATAGTTCACATCTCTATTTTGTCACCTTTTTTGTCAACTTATTTGTCCAAATAGAATTTTTCTTACAAAATAATGTTCTTCTTTTCACTTGATATAATCAATATTAGAGGAAATTAATTAATATTCAAATAAAAGAGAAAGAAAAATATTCATACTCATATTTATTCACGAATCCAACCGGATCGGGGAATGCATTTTGTCAATTCTACTTTTCGTACGAAATTATAACATTAATTAAATTAATTCTTTATTTTTTCTATAAATCCAATTTCGTATGTTTATAAATTTAGAGACGTTGCAGACAAACAATTATTAAAATTTAATATTTTTTTGAGTGAAAACACGTGAGAATAGTAATATATAAATGAAAATTATTAACAAAGAAAAGAGTTGATATAATTGTTTAAAAGCATGTTACTCTTAATATGCAAGTCACGGGTTTAATCCTTCATTATTGCATTTGTAGTAATTTTTTTATTAAAAGTGACAACTGGTATGGTATGACGTTATAAGTAATTATACCAGATAGAGGTTTAGATGTGAAATATTTTCTAATTGCGCCAGATAAAATTGTAATTGCACCAGATAAACTGCTATTTAATATATATATATATTAAATTGGGATTGACCCATCTTTTGTCATTTTTTTTTATTTTACTTAAATTGGATTAATCCACCCTTTAACTATTGAATTAATAGTTAAATTTAACACTTTTAATTAGAGTCACCAATATGGTACAAATTAGTAATTAAATTTTACTTACTTATGTATCCCTTAACAATCACTAAAAACTCTATTTTTTGCTTACATGAATAGTTAATTTTGACAATACCAATGTGGATGTGGATGCTCTCCATACTGTTATTTTTTTATTGTTCATTTAATAAGTTATTATATTCAATTGAATTGTACTTATTATGGTTTTATATTAAGCATTTTTACTCTATTTAAATGAGATATATTATCTAGTATTGACCATTATCTACCCATGCAACGCATAGGTAAAATTACTAGTCTTTTTTTCCCATACAAATGAAAATTCACGAAACATTACATATCAATTTCCAATTTGTTTTCTCCATACTTGTGGTTAATATTTTAATAAGCAATTAAAAAATTATCAATATAAATTATCACTAACCGTATTTTTTTTTATACAAGGGAGGACTAGGAGAGGGGAAGGATAATAGGGGTGGGGACGATGGGATTCGAACTTAGGACCTCGGAAGAGCGTCGGAACGTAAATATCTAACCACTGGAGTCTAACCACTGGAGCACTTGTTCGAATCCCACTAACTGTAAAATTTTACGAGTATAGAAAAGCATAAAATTTCTTTTACCCTTCTTCTTTTTCTTCAAAACTTGTTTGTGTAAAATCTGTGTGTGAAATCCATAAGTGTACGGGTCGAACAAGTAATACAGTAGACAATGAGTCTGAGTTATCGATCCCACGATGATCATATTAGGTACCGAAATTATTAGTTCTAACTTTATTTGAATCATCAAATCTTGAGGTTGAGAAAAGAAAATAAATAAACAAGTAAATAAAATTAAGAAAATAAAATATATACAAAGATTTTTAGGGAAATATATGATGGATATGTGTCAGGACTTACAATTTTACCGTAGTTTGACCACCTAGTCTAGCGACAATTAATCAATGTTAACGATCGAATCTCACTAAATTAATGAATTATTCTTCTCGAGTCTAGTTAATCCTACTCAATTAGGCCCCATCACCTATATCTAAGTGAACGCGTTATCAACCCTATTTTTTTTTAGAAGAAAATATTTATTTATTAATGGAATCCAAATGAAGTACATCATTGATAATAGTAGGAGGCAAATCAAATGACAAACTAAAGCCTGACATAGAACCAGCCGCTCGAGCAAATGCATGAGTAACCTGGTTTGCAGACCTTCTAACGCAAGCGAACTCTATCCCCTCGAGTTCTAGAACAAGCAACTTACAGTCATCTAGGATCAAGCCAAATGGAGACAAATCAGCTAGTGGAGAGTGGACAGCTTCAAATACATTCAGTGCATCCATCTCCACAACAACCTCCATGTAGACTCTTTGACTTCACCCACGCTAAAGCTTCTCAGACGCCCAACAATTCAGCCAGTTTAGCATCGAACAACTGCTTATCTTAATTGTTTTAGCACCCAAAAAGGATCCATCATAATCACGCAAAACCAGCCCAACACTAACCATGTCCTGATCAGGAAAAGTAGCCGCGTCCACATTCATCTTAAGTTTCCCAACATCCGGTCGACTCTGCCGTATAGTTAGTAACATTGATTCAGCCCGATGTTGAGTCTGAGAGGTCCGTGTTCTACGCCACTGACTATGAACAAGAGTGGCTAATGAGACCACTTTCCGATCTCATATGTGAACTTCACTGCCAAACAACCTCATTCCTGTTACGCCAAAGTGCCCAACAGGTCATAGCGATCCGCTCTCTATCTAAATGATCAGCAGCATCAAAAGAACACAACAACCAATCTTTAAAAGACGGGGCAGAAAAGCGCCAATGAGCAGAAGTAGATGCCGTCCAAACCTTACAACGAAAAATGCAATCAACCAGACAATGCAAGACAGTTTCATCCCCAATACGGTAAACAGGGCACTGACACGCAATGTGCACTCTCTTCACACGAAGTTGGTCTAGAGGAGGGGGAACTTCAGAGGCTGCCCTCCATAAAAAATTTTTGACTTTTGGCGGTACTTTCAACGGCCAAACCAATCTCCAAATACGGTTGACAGGAGGAAGCCCATCCCCGTGATGAATATCTAGTGCCAAACGATACCCACTCTGAACAGTATAGATCCCCTTGGCCTCATACTTCCAAAATAAAGTGTCAGTAGACTCATTCGTCTCAACAAAACTTGTAAGATAAGGGAACATTAGGTAACATGAGCTAGTTCACCGTTACATTCTCACCATTTGGAATCATAAGTGATGAAACATAACCTTGATTATCATCAAGTAGCCATGGATCCCGCCAAACCCTGACATTACCACCATTACCAATTCGGAACCGGGTACCTTTCTTAACCAAGAACTGACTAGCTCAAAATGCTCCGCCAAACAAAACTTGGACTATATCCCAGCTTAGTTTGAAGAAAATCTGTGCGAGGAAAATTCCGGGCTTTAAACACTTGAGTGACAAGAGAATGAGGATCAACCAAAAACTTCTAGGCTTACTTCCCCAAAAGGGCCAAATTCATCTCAGAAGCTGTTTGAACCCCAAGCCCCCTCGATGTTTAGGATAACACAGCCGTTCCCACCGCATCCAAGTGATACCCCTTGTTGTACCTTTATTGCTACGCCACCAAAAAGCCTTCCGATCTGTTCAATTTCCATACAAAGGTCATTAGGAAGAAGAAAGACACTCATAGCATAATTGGGAAGAGTTTGAGCAACCGATTTGAGCAGAACTTCCTTACCAGCCTGTGACAAAGATTTCTCATTCCATTCAGCTGTTGCCACACTCTATCCTTAACAAAAGAAAGGATCTCTTTTTTCTTCCTACCCAGCAAGGATGGAAGGCCAAGATAAAACTCATTACCACTCGCCGCTCCCACTCCCAAGAATGAGCCAATTTTATTTCGCCGATCAGGGGGAACATTTGAACTAAATGAGAGAATTGACGTTTGAAAATTTATTGATTGGCGCGATTCAACTTCATACTCATGCAAAACATCATTAATGATTCCAACCTCTTGCATATTAGCTCTAAAGAATAATAAGTTGTCATCAGCAAAGAATAAATGAGAGATAGAAGGCGCACCTCTGGCCACCTTACATCGATGAATCAACCCAACATTTGTCTTACACCTGAAGAAAGTAGATAAGGCCACGTTATCAACCCTCTTAAGTGCATTAATCAACAAGAAATTCATGTAAGCCCCCCAAAATTCAACATACAGTGATCGTACTAACCACAAGCAAATCTCTTTGTCTTGTCTAAACTAACTTAAATATTCCTCTCTCGAGTTCAATAAAAGTCCATAGATTCATTCATTCATTGGCCACCAAGATGAAAGACAAAACAATATACCAATAAGAATTTAACTTAAGAATTAATTACATAAATCAAGCATGAAAAACACAACTATGGTCTCAACTAGGTTAAATTGTTCGCCTTAACTTAAAATCAATTACACATTATGAATGAAGAACACAAATAAAACAAAGCGTATAACCCAGGTAATTAGATTTTGAATAAGATGAAGAACTCTTGCACCAAGCTTCTCCTTTTTGAATCTTGAACTTGATCCCCAAGCCTCTAAAGGTCTCGTGCTTTTCTCCCTATTTTTCTTGAAGTAGGAAATTTAAGAAAAATTCGCAAAAATAGGCCATATGGCTGCATGTAACTGTGTGTGTGGCCGTGATTTCCTGACAGATCGGAAGAGCGTCGTCCGCATGGCTTTCCATGTGGCCGCACATCAGGCCGCATACAGCCACTATCGGGATTCTGCTCCCACATACGGCTGCATGCCTTCTTGCATGCATTATTTTCGTTCTTTGACTTTCCACCATGCTCATTTTAGCCCCCAAACTTCATAATTGATGCCAAATTGATCCAAATACGTCCTTATTGACTTCCTCTTGGATTT
>CAVNYN010269199.1:0-20115 GCA_963692815.1 Nyctanthes arbor-tristis
TGACTGCCTCTGAAACCGGCCGCATGGCTTTCCATGTGGCCGCACATCAGGCCGCTCTTCCGATCTCGGGATTCTGCTCCCACATACGGCTGCATGCCTTCTTGCATGCATTATTTTCGTTCTTTGACTTTCCACCATGCTCATTTTAGCCCCCAAACTTCATAATTGATGCCAAATTGATCCAAATACGTCCTTATTGACTTCCTCTTGGATTTAGATCGGAAGAGCCTACAATTCACCAAATTTAAACATAAATATGAACTTTTAAACATAATATCACCCAGTCAACAACACATATAGGGGATTTAAACATTACAAATCAAAGTACTTCAAGAATAATGTTAAATGTTCATCCCAGCTCGTGTCCACCTAAGATCCACCTTATTAAATTGCTTATATATCATGATAAATTAGAAATAAATTATTGTGAAATTATCACGATATATAGGCAATTCAAAGGATGGATGTGGGGTAGACATGAGATAAGGTGGATTTGTAACATTACGTTTTATTCAATGCCTCTCAAGATCAATTGTTCTTTCCTTTTTATTTCTTAATTATTATTATTATTATTATTATTATTATTCTACCGTATAGTAGCTCAATTAAAGCAATTTTTCATTTCAAGAATAAAAAAATAGTGTTATTTATTTAGATTCGAGAACGCTAAAACGGTCACTGATTTTAGTTGATATTTCATATGGGTAGAGGTAGACAATAAATATATAGAATCACTCATCTATTTAATATCTAATAAAAAAATATTAACTAGGGTTGCTAGACTAGTTAGAGACCGATTTATCTCATAAATAGATTTTTTTTTCCCTAATCCTTCCCCGAAATAATTTTTGTTTTCAAATAAACGTTAAAATCATCCCCAAACCCCAAATTCGTTAAATCATCCCCAATTCGTGGCCGAACAATTAGCACCGCCATGAACCACCACGGTCAACGGCCGGAACCACCGCCGCCGCCGCGGTCACCCATCCTCCACCACACCACCACCTCCCAAATTCTCAAACAGAGCACCTCGCTATTCTTCTCCCACTTTCTTACCTTCATTTTCCTCTCTTCCCTCCTCCTCACATTCCGTTCCAATGCCCACAGCACCTCTCACTACCTTTCCGCCTTTATCGACCGAGACTCCTCCGTAAAATCCCTCCTCTCCCGCCTAGACTTATCGACTTCCCAAATACAACAGCAGCAGCAGCCCAATCAACTCCGCCACCGTCGTCGTCGCGCGTTCCTCCACCTTTCTCGTGTTGGTACCCTCGATGATGATTTTTTCTCTGGTGATTCCGATTTGGATCGTTCCCTATTTCACCCTTCCAAGAAACCCTCGGTGAATGCCACTTTCTTGATTCTATCGAACTTGAACCCTAATTCCGGCTTCTCCAATCCCGTTGACGATCATGGAATCCCATTACCGCAAACAATTCGCCCAGGTTCTGTCAGCTTCAAACCTAGAATTCCGAACGGTAACTTTCTGGAAGAAGATGAGGAAAAAAGGGTAATGGAGCGCAATTTGGACGACGGTAATACAGTGGTCGATTTGCCTTTCTTGATGAAAGGTCTTGAATTGGGCGACGGAGATGTATCTTCATTATTCTTTTTAGTAGGCATTATTTCCGCTGCCTATCTTTATGTAATCTTGGCATTTATAGTTACCTTCACTTGGGTACATGGAATAGTTTTCCTCCAGGTGTTGGATCATTTGTTGGGGAATTACAGGTCATTTTTTCGAACAGTATGGGACGGTTCAAGTGTCGGGCTGAAGAGGCTTTCTGGGTTTATTCTCATGAAATGGGCCGTGAGGGATGCACTGGCTCAGTTCATTGGCATTTACTTTTTTGGAGAGATTGAGGATCAATATATATTTTTTAAGGTTTTCTTAAGGATGAAATTCTTACCTTTTGCCAATGTGGCTCCGTGGGTTAGAGGCCATGAGTGGGAAAGTGCAGGATTTATAGTGACATGGTTCTTGTGTGATTTGCTGGTGGGATTCATTTTTGCAGTTGATTCATGGGTTGTTATTGTGGACTCAAGGAGGGGTGGGAGAGAGATTGTAAAAGAAGGCTGTCATATGTTGGCAGCATTGCTCTTCCGATCTCTTTGAGATAAGGTGGTTAGAAGCATTAATTTGTGGATCACCAGGGAGGTGGCTATTAAGGAGGATTTTTGGAGACATTTCCACGTTGGCATTCCAGTCCATAATGGAGGTGTATTTTATGGTGGCTTGGCTAGTCTTTTACTTTGCCGCAAGGCATAAGGATGATGCTTCACTTGGGAGGATGTTTGGGCGTAGAGAATTGGAAGGCTTTCTTGAGATAGCAAGATAATGCTAGATGAAAACTGATCATAGATTCGGTTACATGCCATGATTCATCGTGCTGAACGCTGGTAACTTGCTCTGTTGCAACACTAAAATAGTGGTAACCTTTTGGCGCTTTTGTTGTTCAATGCTTTGTGGTAAATGTGATTTAGCACTGCCATTGTCTTTGGTGTTGCACATTGTATGTAATCCATAACTGGGAAATTTGTTGTATATCTCCACCAGATTTTGGCAAGTGTTGCAACCCAATGTTTTTGATGCCATGGAAAAATGTGTTTCTCTTGGCAGGCAATTTCCATGTTAGTGTTTTGTTTGTGTATTGATATTATAGAGTGAATGTAAACAAAGCAATTTCAATTTAGTTTCTTCTTTCTTCATCAGACTCTTTGTTGAAGCACTACTTTGTTAATGTTATATAACCAGACATAACTGGCTAGTCTGCGGAAACTGGGAACCTAGTTGGAAACTGGTTCAACCCATCTGTAAAAACCAGTGGCAAACTCAATGAACTGGCTGATTCAACCATGAGCTGGTTGACCTGGAAACGGGCTTTGCAGTATTTCTGGTTGGATTCCATTAATGGAGGGGACGGAAAGGATTCTCCATCAATGGAGGGGGGGGGGAGGGAGAGAGAGAGAGAGGAAAAAAAAAAAAGAAAGAAAGGAAAACTGGCATCAAAGAACGTAAAAGGCTTAGGCTTTTGCCCCCCTCATCCCAACTGCACTGCTCCACCCTCTTCTGCAGTCCTAGTTTTTTGGGCATTTGGTGGCTTTGTTTAGTTGTTCTTCTTCCCTTTTGTTTTCGAGGGGAGACAGGAAAGAAGGGGTGGATGGAATGTCAAAACCTGATGCTAGTTTTATTATAAAAACAAATTTATGTACTCAACACTTTCTTACCTGCTCTGCGTTCAAAAACATTTTAGCGCCTTAACTTCTTATCTAATAGCTACAACCATAAATACAGTTGTTGCATCAGAGTTCTTCTATTGGCATAGCGTTACACTATCATCAGTAGGAAGTAGTCAGATAATTTCGAATGTTGTTTACCTCCCTTAACAGGGGGGGGGGGGGAAGATTGTGGAGCTTTTAGGCAGTGCATCACTCATATTTTAGCAATAGTTAATGGTGTCACTTTTGTTTTACTTCAAAAAACTATAATATTTACTAATAATGGTGATTCACGTGATCACCTGTTGGCTTTTCATGTTTCGTCGAACACCATGAAGAAGACCTATAACAAAGAAGCATCTCTTTCTCTCTCTCACAAGTAGCAATTGAACTTCCCCCAACGGAGGGTCCATTTGTCTTCACCTGTTTTAGAGTATGATCTTTAGAACGAATTTAGTTTACGAAAATCATCATCTTTCCTCAATATTTTTGTACTTCTGAATTATTATTTATTTATTTATTTATTTTATAATTATTATTACTTTAAGGTTGAGAACCCCGGCCTGTGCATAAAAGAATTTTTGTAATTTTCCAGTTTACTTCAATTTGTAGTCATGAAAAGCTTTGGATGCACAATTTTAAGATGATGTGCAAAAGGAGGACGGATCCCAGCACGCAAGTTGTAATGGCGCTTTCTCCATTGATACAGTGAAGGTTTGATCCTTTCAATCCTTTCAATAAAGTCTAAGTAACATTGGAATAAGATTGTTCTGGTGTGCAAGGCCCTATTTACTTCAAATTTGCTGTCATCAAATTTCATAAAATAATTTTTTGTAGAATTCCAGATTTAAATTTGTAGTCATCAAAAGCTTTGGATGCATAATTTTAGAATGATGTGAAAAAAGAGAGGACGCATCCCGGCACTCAAGTTGTGACGGTGCTTTCTACGTCGATATAGTGAAGTTTTGATCCTTAAAATAAAGTCTGAGTAACATTTGAATAAGTGGGTTCTAGTGTGCAAGGACCTACTTTTTGGAAACCGAGCAGTCAAATATGGGAGCAGAGAATGTTCTCTTGTTTGCACCAGGAAAGCCAAGTTCACCTTCTTTTCAGGATATAAGCTCTGCAATGAGAATTTTTATGTCCTCTCATGGTGCTAGTTGGGGTATGCATGTCCTGAATTGTAGTCTCCCGACTAATTTCTCTCAATTTTCTGAGGTAACACCTCTTTGGGGCTAAATCCTCATAATTATTACATCGTTCTTTTTTTTACCACTGCCTAAAAGCTTGTAGGAGAATTGATAGAAAGCTCAGGAACTCACCTTTTAAATAGTTTTAGAACAGGTGTGGAGATTAATCTTAAATTTCTGTTTGAGGTAGCTGCCTACTTTTGAGCGATTATAAGAACTGTTGACTTTATATTTTTTGTTCTTTCTTTAATTTGATTTTCTGGTAGATATATTGCTCACAAGTATTTGCTAACCATGCGATGCCTTATGTCTTTTCTTTTTAAGGAGCTTTTAAGCTTAAAATAGTAGCCTATAATGTACAATGAAGATTCACCACTGGTTATATAGTAGTACGAATTCTCAATTCGGATATAACTCTCTCCCTTGAATGCATTATTTAAAGTTGTCAGGCGCTGGGGCCTTTTATTTAGCTTTCTTTCAACTGTTGGGATGTGATGAAAAGTTATGACCTGCAAGTGCTATAGGAGTTCCATTCTAATGGTATTTTTGATGGGATCAATGGGTTCGTATGTGGTTCAAACCCTAAGATAAAGGTTTCTGTTGATTTTAGGGTTGCCAGAACCATAATTACAAGCTTGATGTGTGACACTGATATCATCACTAAGGTGCTGTCTGGCAGACTAAAAATGCTTTTGGAATTTCAATCTCTATCTAGTTCATAGAATGTCTTTGTCAGGTTAGTGGATACTGAATATCGTGCCTTTGGATACCCAAATAATCAATTCCGGGTTGAAAGAGTGGTCGAATGTAATTCTACTCTATGGGAAGCTGTGGAAATCATGATATGGTTTACGTGCTTGGTTCTGCTATGTCTTGAAACTGTGTGGTTAGTTACTTTGAATGACATTAATCAGAGTGTGAATGATACTGAGTTGAAAAATTATGTAATGGTGGGTGTTTGTTCGCATTAATTATAATTTGAGAATCTACAGATTTTGAATGTGGTTAAAATTGAGCAAAAATTGGCGGTAGTAGGTTATCTTATGAAATTTGTGGTTGAAATTGATTGAGTTTATAAATTGTATGTTATAAGTACATGAATTTAAAGGAAACACTTTGCGGGTGTTATTTTTCTATTTTATTTAAAAGAAAAAAATTGGTCAAATTATTTTCATCCTCATAGTTTGTCGGACTCACGAACACTACATACCTTATCTATTTCTATTTTAAAACACAAATAAAATAAAATAAAAATAATAATAATAGGTGCTAAACTCCCAAAATTATTTTGCTGTGTAGTTGCCAGATAGAGATTTTGGTTGGGTTCCTTTGTCAATGTGGCTTTGTATTTGCTGAACTTCAGCTGATGCTATCCAACAAGTTGGCTTTTATTTGGGAGGTGTTTGACATTTCTAGCTGGAGTGTACTTGTATGTGGCATGGCAAGAGCGTCATAGAATTAAGAGTTAAGGGCACAAGTTGGGAATGGTGAGTGAACTGCCTCATTACCCAGTGCAGGTCATAAAAGGAGTAAGAGAAGGAAACAGAAGCTGCAGTTTGCGGGAATAACACTGAAAGAAACATTCAAAGACAAATTTAAAAGCTAACTTCCAGTATGGAAATGATTTTCTTAAAATGAATTTTCACTCAAACTCATTTTCAACCATACATTTACTCATTAAAGTAATCTTGTACGTAAATTCATAGCTTTTCCTTACTTTCTAACCACACATTATTTCAAAAAAAAAGTAACTTTTTGCAAAATCAATTCTCCAAAAATCATTTCCATACGGGTCCTTAACAGTAAAAAAACAAGGAATGATTTTGAATATGAAATATCCTCCGAGTTGTTTTTCCAGGAAAAACTCCTCCATGCTTGCTTTTTCCTGATCTTTAAACTGCTGCATCTGTTTGTCTCACAGGTGAGTAAGTGAATAACCTTTACTGTTGGGCTGGGTTTGACCCTGGCGTTATGCCAAAAGTTGATCAATTAAAGATGTAAACTATTGAAATTTTGACGCTCTTCCGATCTGGATGGTAGCATTTAGATTCAAGCATCTAAAATTAATGAATTTATATTAAATTGGTACAATATAGTGTACAGCAGATGATGGCTATATAAAAAATGCTTCCTTGCTAAAATATGGAATAATTAGAAAGACTTGGGCTTATGGATGAATACATAGTCATAGACAGATTGGTATTTGTTGATCTGATGGGGATTTGGCATATTGAACGATGGTAAGGAAGAAATTCTCGTCGCAGGGGATGTGGAATTTTGAATGATCTGCAGTGAATTCATACAGTTCCTGAGCTTGATCAAGCAATGCCCTGAAGAGTGGGTGGTTGAGCAAGGTAAGTTTGATTACGAACCTCTTGTGGTACTCGCCTACATAAACAACTAGGTGACCCTTTGGGACATCATTTGGAACAATCTTCTCTTCTTTAATTGAAGGCCATAAAGAAGACCATTTGCAACAGCACTTATCACCGCCACGAGAAGGTATGACTTTAACAGCCATTCTTTGCCACTTTTTCATGCATGCATTCATAAACTTTGGTTTTGGTAGCTCCATTTTCTTTGGCTGTGTGACTGGGTGGCCAGATGGGAGTGAGAGAAGGTTGCTGTGCTTGTGTTGAGTTGAAGTTAGGGAGAAGTTTGCTTATATATTGTAAAAGCCAAAGCATATATTTGGGAACATTAAATGGGTGGCATAGACGGTGCATAGCTAAGTAGCAAGCATGTGAGTGCGATATTTAAGTGCATCAAGTTACATGATTGCAATTCTCTATCCTTTCTGGTATTGCATCTTCATACGAATTTGTATGAAATGCATGGCATGATTTGCTTCTCAAAACAGTAGTATCACAAAATCTTGTCTAAAAATGTTAAGATCTCACGAGTTGAGAGTGTAGATGATAAGAAATGAAACAGGGATGGGAGAGATAACCTTCTTGGGCATAGTGCAGCAATCCCACTATATATTATTGCAACACATGTTGGTGGATATTGTGTGCCGGTGTGCGTGCTCTTCCGATCTCATGTGTATGTAGATCTCTATATCTAGATGCATCTATATCGTGTACATATAAGTATATATTTTGTGGTTGAAGTTGGAAGAAGATGGGATGAATATATTATATTAATCTTGTAACATCAGTGGATGTTCCAAAATTGGGGTTAACTGTAATCTAATGATGTTTATGCCATTTGGTTGGAAGTTCATTTTCACCCAACCACTGCTTTGATAGTGATACTTCTGGCATTTATTGATGCTTAATTGTACCGCACTTAGGAGGAGAATACTGGATGGACCATCCATAGGGAATCATTTATTATTGGATACTTGAGAGTACGAAAATAGACTTTGTATGGCCACTCAATGAACTTCCAGATTTAGATGGAATTAATAGAAATTCAGCATTTATATCATCTTTGACATATTTGGATCAGAGAATTTTTTCAAAAGATTCATGGACTTGAACCCAGAATGTGCTGATTTCCCAACAGATTTGAAGAGCATGTGGGGATGGTACCAGGCACAGAAGTTACTGGGGCAGAGGAGACATGCGTGCTGGTGACACCTCAAAACACTAATGTGCATCTCTACTCACTTAAATATATCATTATTTCATGCATGCCAATGATTTGATTAGACTACAGAAATTATCTCCACATGTATTTTGCAGTTCATTTTATTATATATGGTTGTCATCTTCTATATTTAATTTGGCGCACCCGCGTTCATAATAGTGCTTGAGGGTGACCGGGATAAAATTTTGTGATGAAAATTTCAATTTTGAGCTAGTGTCTTTTTCTTCTAACTCCCAGGCCTGTTATCTGTGGACTGCATTAGTTTTCTTCAAAATGTTTCGTGTCAAAGAAAGTAATTTGATAGAGGTTCTCCAATCTGAGATTAGCTACCACGGGGTGGAATAGAGGGGTTATTATTTCATCTGTGCCTATAAGTTGTATTTGGTTTGACGGATTTCTTTGAGCTTGAGTGAGTTTCAAACCCAAGCTTGTACTTCAATGATTTTTGCCGTAGTTCCTTTACATCTTCTATTTGATCTAGCAGTGAAAGTAACCACTTAGAGTGGTGGAGAATGATTCATATAAGCCGGTTCAAATTTCATCAGATGGATTAAGGATAACAACAAAATTGCAGATTCTACCATCATTTGATATACTTTCAGCAATCGTACGCTGCTCATGTTAAGATGCAAATACTTGTGTTACAAACCGAATTTATAATCTATAATCTGGGTAAAATGCAAGTACTTTACGAATTTTGTTTTGTTGTACACTAATTTATCTGTTTAGCTACCTCGTTCAATATCCAAACGGGGTTGGTTCTTACCCATTCAAATGCTATATTGTTATTCATCAACGTTCTTAATTAACCTTAAAAGGTTTTATTTTAGTAAGGATTCTTAGGTAAATTGCAAAATGCCAAAAGTAACATCTGGTTTTTATTTGTTTAAATTTCACCACAGGTCTCCAACCTTTCTAAAATTTGCACGAAAGGGACCTTGGACGTTTTCCATCCAAAAAGTCCATTAAATGCTGTCACTCAACCATTTAAAGGCAATAGGAGAGAGTAAAAGTTAGGGGGGAGAGAGGTGTGGTTTGAACTAGGGTCTCTTAGTCGCAAACATTAACATTCAACTACTACTATACAGTTTAAACTATGTTTTATCAATTTTTTTTTTTAAACAAAGAAAAGTATTTAAAAAAAGGGGAACCAAAAAAAAGTGGTTCTCTCAAGTCTTACCCACCAACGTGTTACTGGCTTCTCCAACACCACAACACCAAAAATTCCTCCTTTCACTATCGCATCAGCTCTGTTGATCTCAAAAAGAGAGGTAAAAGGATACTATAGAATGTGTCGTACTGATGGTGTCAAGTGAGTGCAAAATAAATCACAAGAATGGAATAAAATAACTCAAGAAAAAGAAGTTTTGACTAGTGATGGAGTTAGGATTTCGTCATTGGGGAATTGTTAGCGGGCGACGGTGGTACAAGATTTCATATATTTCCAATCTCATTCTTATTGATACTACATATTAAACACGCAATTATTGTTTTATTGTAAAAAATTAATTTACCGTTAGGAATTATGGCTCTTTGTCGTAAAACTTATATTTCTTTATCAGATGAATTTTCTCCATTATTACCAACTTCGGTTCTATTAAATCATCTTATAATTTGTCGACACTAATTATTGAACTAATGGATCTCGATATTTTTACCATCCTTATCAAAAGTCATATAAAAGGGCCCTAGTTGCCAAGTTGCGTGTATGTTATATCATTATGATCATAAGTGCGTTCAAACATTGTGTTTAAGCCGACTAAAGTTGATAATCTCAAATGGTACCAAAATTTAAAAGAATCATCTTCCTTGTCACTGCATTTTAAATTTTACTTCAAATGTCATTGAATTATTCAAAAATTGTTTAATATACCATTATACTTAGTTAATTTGTCATTGAACTTATAGAAAACTTACTCCAGGTGTCACTCAATCACTGTGGACTTTAAAAAAAAAAGCAAAAATGTGGAAATTATTAAACTAAAAAAATGTGGAAAATGTTGCATGGATTCTATTATATGACAGTTTCGATCATTAACATATGATACAATGAAATGATAAGATTTCAACTTGAAAAGAATAGCCAATTTCAAGAAGTTCAATGACAAATCAAGTAAGATTTTGAAAATTTTAATGGTAAGTGAGATATAAGTTTTAAAGTATAATGGTAAATGAGGTAATTTTTGAAAAGTATAAGACATTTGAGATGAGTTTTATAGTGGCACATGTAAAAAAATTTAGTGATACTTTATCTAATTAACTCAATGACTACTATTGAACAATAATTGAGTAATGGCACGTGTCAATATTTTCACGGTCAATGTAGAATACAAAAGCAATCACTTCAATTATTCTATTTCAAATTCAAATAGTCTTTTATGATTTTCATCCAAAATATATATGAGTATAAAGCACAAAGAATTGAATCAATATTGGGCTTTACAAATAAGTAGCAATTTTATTTTATTTTATTAAAAACTTAGAATCCCTTTTTCAAGCAATGAAAGGCAAAAACCGACTGCAAAATTGGGAAAGAATAACATGGTAGAGAATTCTGTAGAGGGATCGTCGAACAATGATATATTCCTTTTCAGAGAAAACCTCCTTGTGTTAATGATTATTATTGAGGAACCTTCTCGTTTAATTCATGGAAACATAGGAGTTCCTATGTAATATTTAAACTGGAGGAGTCTTTATCTGTAATTTATTCTACAATTAGTGGCAGGGTTCAAATCATTAATAAAGTGCATTGTATTTGATCATGGAATTACACCTAACGGTGCAATGTTTTCCAAATTTGCCGAATTTCTGTGTGATTTTCAATAATCAGAATGTCTTTACCCAAACTGTGCATATCAAAACTGAAACCCATCCAAAGCCGTCAAATTTTTACCCACTTTTTCTTCCCATTATCCCAGGGTCTCCATATATACTTGTATGTAATTCATACAGATAAATTTTGGCCATAATTTCAGTTTTTTCTGGCGTTCAATTGGAGGTAAGGTTTCTTTGCTGGACTGGTTTGATTTTCCTGTTGCAGCCTCTGAATCCTTTTTTTTTTTTTTGCCTTCAAACGAATTGTAGCATGAATCAACTAGTGTACATATGGGAAGCAGATATTGAAGAGTTTTGATCTTCAAGATTTAAGTTATCTGCACTGCTGCTATGCTAGTTAAGTTTGTGAACGTTATTCTTATCTGATTGCTATGATTTGTTTTACTTGTGTTTCGCTATGGTATATGGTGTTTTTTAAGATCAAACAATCCAAATAGTTTATTAGGGGTGGAGATGTGAAAAGATTGAAATTTTAGCTGAGTTATTGTTGGATAATAAATATATGGGGGATAGAATTATGAGTGCCCCTGTGTGTGCATTTTTTCCGCTTGTGGTCATGGAATGTGCATATGGACTATCCCCAATGCTTATATGAAATCTTATTCACGGTTGGAAACTAAAATGAAAGTTCAAAAATTACAGGGAAATGATTCGATGTTAAAGAAATTACTTATTTAAGCATTGTATTGCCCAAAGATTTGTCGATCAATGATTCTGCTTTGCTATGTATTGGAATTCATATGTTTAATGAATTTGTTTTCTTATGAATTTCATCTTTGAGCGTCATATTCTTTGTTCTGCCCATAGCCTAAGAATATTAATTTTTTTTAAGTGTAATTTTGAGTAAAGATGTACCTGGATGTTTTATCAATTAAGCAACCACATGTATCCCATATGGATTGCATCCATTGATGATCAGGATTTTTGAGAAATGACTATCCCAATATCTATTTTGAAATTCATCTAATTTAGCAATGGTTGAAACTGAAAGAAGCCTAAGCTTTTTGCAGGAGAATGTTCTTTTTGTAAAAAGACTTGACGTTATGGAATAGTTGGTGGAAAAATTATTGAAGTAGGCGAACACATGGACACTTGATTTGATTTATTCATTTAATGCTTTCTAGATGCCCTTTGCCATCTGGTAGTAATCAAAGTAGATTACTTAAGAGCATAAACATAGATACTCTTCTCAACTCCTCTTTTTTAGTATCTAATATAAACAGCATTAAAGATTCGTGGACAATTATTTGAGACATTGACCAGATGCATTTTGTTTATGTTTGTCCTGCTTTATCTTAAAATAGAGAAAGAAAAGGTGTTAGCACCACCCTTCACACAAAATTGTTCAGGCATAAGATCTCCTAGGCTAGTTTCTTATGCAAGATTTCCTGCATTGCATCTTTCTATAGTCCTTCCTAATTAAGATTTTGCCAGCCTTAATATTGTAGCTGAACGGAACACCTGATACCTCGCCATCTCAATATGGACTTCTTTAATAGAGTGCCTGGCTGATTGTGTTTCCATTTATTTGGATCATCACCAAATAGCATTCTGAACTGATACTAATTATCTGACATGCAACATTTTTCTTTAAACACACACACGCAAACGTGTATGTATATATGTTCGTACGTATGCATGCAAGTGCATTTGTATGTTCTTTACTCGATGCAGAAGAAAATTATTTGAAGCTAATAGATCTGAATCTAAACTTCATGTTGTTCACTTTAGGAAGGTCATATCTTACCTTTATGGTGTCTAGCTTCCAAGGGATAACCAGTTGCATGGCTATTAGAGTTTTGTTAACCATGATGTTTCTAAAGAAACTGTTCACAAATATTTTCTATTACTGACCAGGTGATTATGTTTTCCCACCCGCCCTAACCAAAATCTATCTGTGAGTTAGTTTTGTAGGTTTACGACTTGGAAGCAACATGCTGTTCTTGGAAAAAAGACAGATGTTGAGTTGATGAGAACTTACTGAAGAAGTAATAATGTATGAGCCGTGTGCTCTTCCGATCTGCTCCTTGGAGTTTCTTCAACACGGATCAAAGTTTCAGTAATGATTTTTATGGGTACAATACTCAACAAGACGTTGAAATCTCCCACGAACAATACATTAGAGACGGCCATTGTGATACAAAGTGTGAAAGTTTTGCCAATGACGAGATCTATGGACAAGGTCTTCTTCAAGAAAAAATATCACAAGTATCAATTTCCGAGGCCTGCAAATTATCGTATTATGGGGAAAAATCTTTCCAAGACTATGCTGTTGACCTGAGCCATAGTCCTTCAAGCAACTATCGTTTTGGTATGTTGCATCCAATTTCCTTCCTGTTCCATCATATGCTGAATTCTGCTACAATACGCATAAGATAAAAGGACAAAATTTTGCAGAACATGAGGGTGGCCTTGGTGAGACTGATGAAGCGAAAAGTTTATGCTCTAGTTCTGGGAACAGATCTTATGATTTTCAAGAACATTCCAGTACTTTGGGAATGGCAGACAGATCCGAACTTGATGGAGAAGTTGAAAAGAGGTTACACCAAATGATCCCAATTCCTGTAAGTATAGGTTCCATCAAAAGTTTCCTTGTCGCATCAAAGTGTGCACTGGATGCTTTATGTTCTACAAAGCACACATTTACTTTCATGTTTGTGTCTTAAATCTTTTTTATGATATGTAATTCTTATAAGATGCCAGCAGATGTTATATGGTATTCCAAGGTTGAATGGGGAGATGTATATGTTTAATTTGAGGGCCGGTTGGGTGCATAGCATGACTAGTCTTACATTAATGAATACATTAAGTGGAAAGTTTCCATATTTAATATTTTCCAAAGAGGAATATAGAGAGTCCTACCATATGAGAAGTTGCCTTGTGAAAGATTATGCCCCTGAATCCTGAATCTGGGTAGAAGTCAAAATACTGTCAAATCATCTCTACAGTTTCTATACACGCACACATGATTTCCTGAAATAATACATAGGTTTTATTCTTTGTTGTATTATATGTTTCCTGAAATAATACATAGTGCTGCAGCTCATGACGAGCTGTTCACAGTATCATAGAGAAGGAAAGATGAAAAACTGAAACCTTTCATCCGTGGAATTTCTCAGCATTTTTGGTTATTAGAACTGATTCAAATGAATGATTTAAATTCTCTATCATTTTATACAGCATGTTCCGAGAATTAACCAAGACATGCCTTCTGTTGATGAAGCAACTTCTGACCATCAAAGGCTGCTGGATAGGTATTCACTTGTTTCTTGCACATAGACTGGGGTAAAGTTATGTGCACTGCATAATAGACAAATCTTGTAAACTGGGAGCCCTTTTCCCTCTTTCCTATGTTCTTTCTCACAAATTCCCTTGCAAATAAAAATGAGATTTGTTTAGCCAGTGACCCCCCAGGGGGGAAGGGGTGCGAACACATGTATCTCCTGTAATCTTCTTTTCCCAATTCGCCCTGAAAAAATTCCATGTGCTGGAGCTGGTTGCCTGGTGATTCTCAATTGGCACAGATGCACACAGAGAGGGGAAGATAATAATCTGAATATTGTTTTTGTAAAGCTTTTCATATTTGGAAATGGATGAGTCACAATATTTTAATCACATAACTTCATCTTCCTCTTTATGCGATGTAATTAATTATCGTCATGATAATTTTTTTGTCTCTTCTGGTTCAATTCAAAGGGCCACATAATTGTTAGCAAAATTCCCATATGCAAAGATAGCAGGCATCCAACCCTTGAAATGATACGCAAAGCTTTAGGACATGTTCTCTTTGCTCCCTTGAGACTCGAAGCTTTAGGGCATGTTCTCTTTGCTCCCTTGAGGCCGTTTTCAGCTCTTTTTTTTTGGCAAAACAATGAAAACTTATTTACTGAGAATAAGGAAAAATTTTGTAAGGAAAACTGAAAAGAAGATTTCGTCGTACTAAGTTCCTTTAATGTAAAAAACTGGGAAAAAGAGCACAAAAATGAAAACCAAAATACGAAGAGAACAAGCCCTTAGTCTCTTGAAATGTTAACCACTGGATCTGTTTATTGTTGTTTACACTACAAGTTCTCATCCAATACGGCCTAGTTTTTCGTTGTTCATGGAAGTCTGTTTTCCTTGCATATTATCTATGATTCACTTGGATTATTTTGGACATGACTTATTTATTCTCGCATTTGTCGCTCAGACAAAATTTATAACCTTGCTTTCTTGATCAGTTAATGGGTGGAGTCTATGATCAGTATTTGATTTTGGATTGGTGTTTTGCTTTCAGATTGCAGTTATATGACTTCGTGGAACACAAAGTTCAAGGTGATGGAAACTGTCAAGTTAGTTAACTCACCTTCTTAAATAACTATTATAGTGCATTTTCCACAAAATTGTCTTGGGCCTTCTGTTGCAAGTTAATTGCTGGCTTAGGAAGTTACTAAATTTAAGTTGTCAGCAATGTGAAACTCTATCTGGAGAGTTGTAACTATATATTACATATTACGTGTAGAAGGATAAAAACTGAAAATTTGTATCATTTTAATTATGAGTCAGTGTTTGGTACTATAGTAAAATGGCGGTGGTATACCAAAGTACTGTCTGGGCTTGGTTCTTTAGCAAGTAAGAGTATATGTTGCTCTGTTCCATGACTTCAGTTGTAGCTAGTGCTAGGCCCCACTTAGTGCTAAGCCCAGTTGCTGGAAAGAAGAAATACTCTGTCTCCGTCCTTCCCGATGCAAACACATCATCTCTGAAGATATTGGCTGAAAAAGATATCGTAGGGATGATTGTCTTTTTCTTTCTTTTTGCATAGATGAATTACTTAGCTTTTATTATGTTTCCATCCTTCCCGATGCAAACAAATTATTGAATATATTGTCTGAAGAATATACCTGAGGAATGATTGTCTTTTTCTTGTTTTTTGCATGGAAGATCTCTTTCTCTATTGATTCTTTCGAGATAATTTGTTAGATAAAAGAGTGTGCAAGCTAAATTCTTTTCCTTTTTCTCTATTCATACCTGTTAACTTCTTCAAGATGTCAAGGTTTTACTGAAGTTATGAAAGCAAAGAAAATCAGGACTCGTCTGTGGTACAGTGTAGAAAATACCGAGGACTTGGTAGGTTTTCATCTCTTTTAAGAAAATGAGGGTGGTCAATATTCCATAAGTTTCGGGCTTGACCCTTGCAAGTGGCGACTCTCTCTTACTGCAAATTATTGTATTTGTAATCCAGAAATGAACCCCTCTGTTTTGATCTTTCTTGGAGTGACAATACTGCTATATTTGGCATAGATGTTCTCTTAGTATTGGGTGGAAAAGGTTGGGAGAATTTTGTTTTAGGAGTTATATTCTTAATGAATTGTATCGTGGTAGATAGGTATGGTATTAGCTTGGTGGTTTCCCTCCCAATGCATAATTACTAGTAGACCTGTTGGCATAGGCAGTTCAAGTAAATATGCATTAAAACCTCTTAAAAGCATGGAAAATATGCATGTTATCCCTGAGATAAAATATGTGAATTAACAGAATGGTTTGTTTGAATTGTCTTCTTTTCTGAGAAGATTTTTCATTATATGGGCAAGGCTGCCAACCATACAAAGAAACTAAAGCTGTACATGCTAATTACATAGAGTGATCTTAGGGAGCTATGTATGGTAAGCTAAATCTGCTCCTTAATTTTGAAAGTATCTACAGCCTAATCTAATGGCTTAATTTCAGTTAGCCTAATTATGGCTATCAATTGACATGAATGTCTCTTAGGTTTTATCTTAGAACATTTAGAGGTTATTAATTATCCTGGTAGGTGATATCCATTTCTACAGGTGATTGTCAATGTTACTGGCTGCTGTGGGCACTCTTAATGTTTTGATCTTTGTATGGTATCTACCTTTCTTTTGTTTAGTATCTTCCGAGGAAGTTAAGTACTATTGTCTCCTTAGTAACTAGTGTTGGAAAATGTTTGGTCTTTTTTATCTTTTGAACTATTTAACCTTTTATTTACCTCTTTCCCTTATTTATCCCTCTTTTCCTGCAGTTCCGTGCTTTATCAGATCAACTCTATCAGATGCCTGAGCACCACATATTTGTGAGACAGCAAGTTATTAACCAGGTTGTAATAGTTATCTAATTAAATTGTCCTTCTGCAACTTTTTCTTTCAAAATTTGCCCCCTGACTGCTTGTTCAGGTTCATTTTATGCGGTTTATCTAAATGCTGACCTCTTTCAACATGTTGGATTGTCAGCTTAAAGTCTATCCAGAAATGTATAAGGGGTACGTTCCCATGGAATATGGTGACTATCTTGAGAGGATGTCCAGGTACTAAAGAAGTCTTTGGCTTGTTTCATTATTATTTTAGTAAATTTCATTTCCCCTTAAAGCTGTGTATTATATTAAATGTTTTCCTTTCAATGTATCTAATAATGAACAAGGAGCGGAGAGTGGGGCGATCATGTCACCCTTCAGGCTACCGCTGATTCGGTATTGATTCCCGCATCTTAAGCATTCCTTCTGTATGCTACACTGAAGTTTTATCTGTTAGTGGAACTGACCCTTATCCCTCTTCTGTTACTACACGACGCTCTTCCGATCTGTGATAACTTCTTTTCAAGACATGTGCTACATTGAGATTCTTCCCAAGAAACAAAAGTCTGGAAGAGGTACATATTTTGGTTTCTTTGATTCTTGACACGTCAACAGAATGAAGGCATATAGCTAAAGGTGAGGTGAGGGATAAGGACAACTGAGTTTTGCAATATCCTAATAAAACGCTTCTTCACTCTAAAAACTAGAATAATTAATAACCCTGCATGGAACTCCGCCAATCACTAGCTAGCATGTTATTAATTCCTTAGTTTTAGGATTGCATTATCAATACCATGTGTTAGGTTTAGGACAGCTGGTTTTGCTTATTTCACCAAGTTGGCAAACATGTTTCTATGATGTTTTGAAGTAAAATGAACCATCCGGTTTTTGGTGGATTCTCTTGCAGTTGTATGTTTGAGCTTTTGGGCTGAGGTACACTACAACTCGATCCATCCTCGGGAAGGTAACTTTTGCTGATAGGAAGCAATTTATTTCTATACTAACCCGGCTTCTGTATTCCAAGGCATTCGTGTAAAACTTGTTTTTCGTTGAATTGATCAGCTTCGAAGTGATTTCTTAGAAGCAGCACGGGGAGGATTCTCCTTCTGCAAGCAAATATTCTCATAATTTCTAGTTTTCTCAAGCAGCATTCTAGCTTACGGAACATCAGAACAAGCGCAGTAGCAAGATATAGTTGTGTTCATGTTTTTCCTTAACATAAGTTAAGTAACAAAGTTATGCTGGTATTATTTGTATCAATCAATAATTACACCGACACATGTTTTATTTAACATGAGTTAGTGATATATTTAGTTGGCCATATCTTTAATTGGTTGTTTGTGGGTATTTAATTAAACCCATCACTTGCATACATAAGCAATTGAGAATTGCTATTTGTACACAGATCCATGAATTTATATGCACTCCAAAAGTTTTCATGCTGCTAGGGACATTGAAGTAAATACATAGTGGGTGTGTACAAATTTTGTACACAAAGTATGCACAACTAGCATTTCTCACAAACAACCAATCAAATAAGGCCAATTAAACCATGTTACTTTTTCATGTTATGTTATAAAAACATGCCTATCTAGAGTTGTTCATAGTTTTGTTAAATGGTGTGTGATGTATCTACGCTCTGTGCGCGTTGTGTTTCTGTAGCCCAAAAAAAAAAATGTTCTTTGCTGCATGCGGATCATTTAATCGATGACCATCATATTTTTCATAATTTATCTTTGTGAAAAACATCATAACCCCTTGAAAGAGTTGCTCCAAGAATTTTGCAGTAGTCGAGTTTACTTGCTGAGAATTAAGTACCCTGGCTGGACGGACTAATCATCCCATGACCATTGGTGCTCATCTTCGTTGTAATACATATGGCTATACTTTATGCTACATTGTAATCGCATTTGGTATCCTTTACAAAAAGTTGAATTTGTATCATTAACATCTTGAGGTAAATTGCAGCATAGATCCCCAACCTTGCATCCATTTGCATTTTCACTCCCAACCTTTAAATGTGGACCAACATGCCCAACTTTTTTTAAAAACGGCACTGTTCATCTGTTGACATGCTGGGTTTTTTTGGCAATTACTTAAATGGCATGCTATAATTGAAATTAAATTTATATAATTGTTTTGGCATTAGTTGTCTTACTTAATATGAACTGGTACAACACCCAAAATCAATTCTCCACAAACTCAATTTCAACAACATATTCCTCATTAGAATAATTTTACATTTATATGCATAACTTTTCTTTACTTTGTAATTACATGCTCCCTAAAAAAATAAGTTTTCACAAAATCAAAACCATATATACTGGCCCAAGTTTTGCATCAATTTTAAAAATTTGGTTGTTAGAACAAGTCTTCAAATATATATATATATATATATATTAAATGACAGTTTATCTAGCGTAATTACAATTTGGTCTGGTGCAATTAGAAAATCTTTCCCGCTTAAAGCTCTATCTGGCATAATTGCTTATAATGCTATACACACCGGTTCTCACTTTTAATAAAAAATTTTTTACAAATGTATAGTGAAGGATTAAACTGTTGACCGGTTCTCACTTTTAATAAAAAAATTGTTACAAATATAATAGTGAATGGTTGAACTATTGACCTACATGTTGAGTAACATGTTTTTAAACCATTACGTCAACTCTTTTATTTGTTAATAATTTTCATTTATATATTACCATTCTTGAGTGTTTTCACTCAAAAAAATATTATTATTAATCACATATACAATTAAAAGCTAATTATATGAACATTACTTTTTTTTATTATTCCCACTAATTTTTCAAATATGCTAAAATGGTCCAAATTAAATGACATGGATAACCATTTTATTCTTAACAATTATAAATATTTCTCCTCTCCTATATTCTTCCCAGTACATGCGCCAGAAAAACCCTAATCAATTTATTTTAGTTATTATAATAAAAATATATAAGAATCGAAAATAAAAATTTCCTTTATTTTGTACAAAAATAAATTTTCATAAGCTATTACCGTAATTAATAAGTCAGTTTTTCTACAACATTTTAAATCATTTTGTTTGCAGCATTTCTAAATTCATAAACTATGAAATTGTATTTATGGAAGAAATAAAGAATCAATTTAATTAATATTATAATAATTTCATACGAAAAGTAGAACTGACAAAAACATTCTCCTATTCAGTTGGATTCCTGA
>CAVNYN010269200.1:0-62946 GCA_963692815.1 Nyctanthes arbor-tristis
TGGTTGACATAATTTTTCTGCCTACCCGAGCCATCTTCATCCTGAATATTATCTTTTCAATGTCTCAAATTGTTTCTTAATCAATTAGGTCCCAACATCTTTATTTCACCAACTTCATCCCAATAAATCGCTGAACAGCACCGTCGACCATATGACACTTTGTATGGGGCCATACCAATAGTTGATTAGAAACTATTATTATATGCAAACTCAACCAATGTCAAGTGTGTTTCCCAGTTTCCACCCAAATCTAAGACACATGCCGTCGACACGCCTTCTAATATCCAAATAGTTCTTTCAGACTGTCTATCAGTTTGAGGGTGATAAGCTATACTGAATGTTAATTTAGTAACCATTGCCAATTGAAGTGACTTCCAAAACCCTAGAAGTAAATCTACATTCCCTCTCAGACACAATAGATATTGGCACATCATGATGTCATACAATTTCTGACATATGTACTAGCAAGTTGATCTAAACTGATATGGGACTCATATGCCCTAGCAGAAAAAGGGTAGATTTTGTAAGTCGATCCACAACTACAGGTATGGCATAATGTTTACTTATTGACTTGGGTAATCCAACCACAAAGTCTATTGCAATATTCTTCTACTCCCACTCTAGTTTCCAAAGGATAAAATAATCCTGATGGTTTTTTATTCTCAGCTTTCACCTACTGATACACCATAAGCCTTGCTATAAACATTCATGTTTCTCTACTTGAAAGTATTTCGTAAGTCCCGATACATCTTAGTTCTAACTAAGTGTGCATAATAAGGGGTGGAATGAGCTTCAGTTAAGATCTCATTCTTGAGTTCATTGTTCTTTGGTACACAAGGATGTTTTGTAAACATAAGGACTTGGTCAATAGAGATCTCAAATCCTTTACTCTTCCTTATCCCTACCCCAACTCTTTTCCTTTCCAAAAACCAATATTCTTTATATACTGGCACAATCCCGTCTTTCAAATTTGGTTTAACTATTAATGTTACCAACATAGCCTGTTTCTGACTTGATGGTGCAATAACTTCAATTCTTAAATTCTGAAAGTCTTTGATCAATTGACTCATTCTCCATGTAGAAAACTGACCCATATTCTTTCTACTTAAAATATCTATGACCACATTAGCCTTACTCAGATGGTATAGGATAGTGAAGTCATAATCTTTTACCAACTCCAAACACATAGTGCACAAAAAAGAACTCAAATAATCATCAAAACATTTAATCACAAATTTAACGTAGCAATTCACAACTAATATTGACTTGTCTCTTTGACTTTCAAAGGAAAAAAAGGGAAAAAGAAACTCGATGCTCTGTGTGAGTCAACCACTATAGTGAAAGGAAATGAAATAAGGTTTAAAGAAACGAAGTTTAAATGATGTAACGGTTCAAATGAAATGAAATAAGAGAAAACTGGGTTGGGAATTGATATATTTGGGCAATGGAAAATGCAGAAATTGGGCTATTAAATAAAGGAGCTAAGGTAGACAATTGGGCTTTTAAAAATATTGGAATAGGACTTCAATCACCAAATGTTTTTCCATTCTTTCCCCTTTAAACCCTTCTTCTCTACCCGATAAACTATTCGTCTGCTCTTCTGCAATTCGGCTCTACTTGGCTTCAAATTTAAAAGAAAAACTTTGGATCTTTTCAAAAATAGTTGCAAGGGCAACTTCCAATATAGCACCAGATGGTGTAGGGGCGATCGCCCCCATGCCCCTTCTTGGCTCTGCCTTTGAGTCTCCATCAACAGCAGTCGACCTCCTTCCATTCAAACCCATTGTGGACGCCTATCGACCTAAAGTAGATGTTACTTTTCCCTTCCACAACCACTACCCATACTCATCTAAAATTCATTCCAACAGCACCACCTCTTCAACAAAAATCTGCCCAAACACCAATTCGAATTCAGTTTCTGAAAAAAATAAAGAAAAAGAAAGAAGAGAATAATAGAGAGGCAGCCACGGCTGGCATTGCTGGCCGCTACCACCACCAAGCCTCCTTCATTTGAATGTTTTCATCAAACAGAAATTAGAAACCAAAAGCTAATGACTCATGACCTTACCTTAGCCCAATCGCCACCGAAAACCTCAGTCCTTGGCCAAAAAGTTTGCATACCCGATGGAACCACCTCGTTGCTCTCGAACCCGACGCCAATCTCCACTCCTTGAACTCGACTCAACCTCTCAGACATCCTCTATTATTGAACCAGAAGCCTTCAAGTCCCCTTGATTTCGAACCTAAGCTCGATCGTCGACCACAGCCCTCAATCTCACAAACTGTATGATACTCAAGTTTCAAACGAATTGGGGATGGGAAATTTAGTTAAAACAAAAGGTCAACACAAAACTTTATTTAAAAAGTGTTCCATCTATAAACATTTTGTAACTAGGGATAAATCCAAAATTACATTTTTGCCCTTTTCATTGAAACTTTGTGTAACTAGGGATAAATGTAAAGTTACATTCTTGCCCTTCTTATTGAAACTAATAATAGTTCCGCTTTAAAATGAAAAAAAAATGCTTTAAAAATTAAAAACTCCCTATTTGATTTTAAAAGTAAGAAATTAATAATAAATTAACGACTCAATCCTTAAAACTGGTATCAGAGATTAGGGAAAAATGGAGAATAGAAAATTACACAAGGTAAAATTGCAAAAACAAGATATAAATAAAAATATTTTACCAAATCAAAGTTATAGAGAAATAGGATATAACTATGCTAAATTATTAGTACCATATATAACAATGCTAAATTATTAGTACCATTCGTAGTTCTTGATGAAACAGCCTTTTTTCTTAAAAAAAAAAAAAAATAAAGACCACTAGTGTGACTGATTTTATAAATAATGAAAACATAAAACAAAAAATTGGGGGGCTAGACCTGGCCTCCAATCAATGCAAAAAATAAAAATAACAGGACAAAAAAAGCTCCAACATGGAGAATCTATGAAATACAAGAAAAAAGAGAGGAAAATGATCAATCAAGGAGAATAACCACATCCCTTCTTCTTGCTCCTGGTAAAATATCTATGGCTGATCTCATCTGCATAGTCTACGGAGTCCCGTGAAGCATCAGGACCACCCCAAGTGGAATTACGCCTAGAGACCGGTGGGATAGGGGTAGGACAAAAGGCCTCGCCTGTGCACTCAATAAAAGGAGAAGTACAGGTTTAGGCATAGGTGGGCGACAAGCTGCCGGCTGCGAAGATACCTGCATGCACTCTGACTCAGAATCCAACTGGGGGTCCATATCCTTCTTCCAAGTGTCATACATGTAATAAATAGGAGAACCACTGAGAGAAGATGGGGGGATGCCATAGTGTTCAACTGACAGAAACCCATAGCATCCATATCTGAGACAACATTGGCTTGTAACCTATCTCCAGGGCCATGCCACTAACTAACTGAAGCTGCTGATCCAGCAAAACTAGAAGACGCAGCCTTCTTCTTAGAGGAAGAAGGAGCTATAACAGAGAGCTCGGTGGTAGCCTCAATAGCCTATAAGATGTCCTCTGTATCTCTCTTCAACTTCTTTCCAACCGTCAAGTCATGCCTGTTAAACATATGAAGCGTCAGATCCAGCAAAGGCTCACGGTCTAAGATACCCTGCAACATATCCATACTCATCCCAGAAAAGTATTCCTGGTACTGGTCGAAGAGCTTCTGAACCATATCCATAGTGATCCCAAGAGGCAAAGCACTAGGGGAAACCACTGGTACAACACGAGAAGCAACAGCAGTAGATACAGCCTTATCGCCTAGTGAACAATTAAATTGGACGAATGCTTATCTAGTTAATAGTTTTGGAATGGTAGACGAAAATGATATAAATGTTCAAGATAAGGAAATATTAAGTGAAATACAGAAAATTAGTATTCTACCAAATACAAATAAAGGGAAAATGCAAGAATTAGTAGAACAATTAAGTAGTGAATTTAGTGAGCTTAGTAAAAAAATTAAGCAAGTAACAAATCAATCCCAATTAGAAGAAATGTAGAATAAAATATAGCAACAAATATATGAAGAATCATTCGTCATTAGGATAGCAAAAATTGAAAGGCAATTGGAAGAACAAAGAATAATAATCCAAGAAATAAGTAAAGGGTTAGAGATAAATACTAGACAAAATAAACCAAATATATTCGAAGTAAAAATGAATCAACCAATAGATGAAGATAAAGTAATAAGAGACGTTTTAGAACAATATAATAGTAATGTAGACCAATATTAAGAACAGATATGATGAATCAAGATATAGTAACTCAAATGAGGATTATAGAAACTAACTTAGAAATTTTGAATGAAAATATAAAAACTGGACAAAGTATTTTATACAAGAAAATTGAGTCAAAATTTGAAGAGCCCTGTATAATTACACGAGCACCACTATCAACTTATACTATAGATGAGTTAGAATCAAAATTCTTTGAAGCAACAGGAGAAGAATTAGAAGCCTGTAAACAGGAATTGGAAAGATCATCTCTTATGGAGAATATATATATGATAAAAGAAGAAAAAGAAGAAGAAGAAGAACAAGAAGAAGAAATAGAAGTACCTCCAACAAATCAAATGGTAGAAGAAACAAGTCAAACTTTAGAATCAAAGAGTAAAAAACCAAAAAAGACGTGAGAAAGATAATTTTTTCATTCTAGCAGAATACATTAATAGTCAAAATAAGTATGAAGAAATTGTAGTCCTCATAGAACATGAGAAAGTACTAGCCATATTAGAGCTGACCTAGTAAGTCATCTAGAAGAAGAGGATTTGCCTCAAAGAATAACATTTATCATGGAATTAATTATGAAATAAGAACTTTTGTAAACCTTGAATTATGTCTAACAGACTTGGCTGGAGAACAATATAAATTAACACTTAAAATTCACAAGGATACTAGAGAAGGAAGAGATGCTAGTCCTTTATTACTTGGAATGAATTTTCTGGAAAAGGTAGCACCTTTTGATATTAAAAGAAACTTATTACAGATAACTATTCAAGAAAACAAAGGATGTTTCCTAGAATAAATAGAAACAATGAAATCGTATATATGATACAAGGAATAAGGTCAATCAAAACTATTACACCTAGCCCTTATATTGAAAACATCCTTAATTTACCAGATTATTGTATGATTAAATTCCATGCCCTGTTAGATACGGGATCAGGAATAAGTCTACATAAACGAAATGTATTTCCAGAACATTATTATAAAAGAGATAATAAGAAAACAACACATAGACAAATTGCGCGTGATATTATAGAAATTTATAGAGATTTTGTTGAAAATGTACCTCTTATAATTGGAGACAATGAGTACTTATACCAAGAATATTTGTTATAGAAAAAATTGACAGCGACATACTTTTGGGGACAAAACTTTATCTACACATATAGTCCATTTACACAACACAAAGATAAGGTTGAATTTATGACCCCTTGTAGTCATGAAGTGTAATCATAAAGTGTACACTGCCAAGGTATATAAAGCTGTAAGTATCGCACATAAACCTATCAACCACAAACCCCGAAACTAGAATTCTGCAGGTAAACATGGTGAATGTTATACAGAGGTAAAACCAAAACAAAAAATTCCGGTATTACATATCAGAAACCTAGATGAAGAACTTGAAAAATTAAAAAAGAATTAGAAGAGTACTATCACGAACATCCTCTAGCAAAATGGGGTAAGGATAAGCCTATGACAAAAATAGAATTAGTAAATCCAGATGCAAAAATAATAGGGAAGCAGTTTCCTTATGGTGAAGAAGCACTAGAAGAAATTTATGCTTTCCCTACAAATGTTTTTTGTAGGGAAAGTTCATTTTTTGTAGGCTAAAGCTTTTCCACACAAAATCATTTTGTGGTGCAAACCTCGTGGGGAAAGGGTTTAACCAACAAAGTGGAAAGTTTTGTATGGAAGTATTTTCGCCTACAAATAGGATCTATTGGTAAAATTCTCACACGACAAAGATATTCATCGAGTTAAATTGTTTTTGCCGACAAAATGATTTTGTATAGCAAGATATAAACATACAAAACCTTTACCCACTAACAAAATTTGTCGGTTAAATTCTATTATGACAAAATCTGTTCATCGAGTTGTAGCCTAAGCAGTACTTATGCCTACAAGTAAAAATTTTATGTTGAAAAATTATTTGTAGCCTTATGTATACCCCACACACTGGCATACAAATAATTTTGTTGACTAAATACTACTTCCCCATACAGAATAAATCTTTGTATGGAAATTATTTTTTGAAAATGCCATATTTTGATTCCAATTAAAAGAATTCATAATTATATATATTATTCATTGTATACATATTCTTCTTTACAAAGTCTTAATATTAAATAATATAAATCAACTAAAGATGTCGTACCAACATCAAATATAGATTAGCGTATAGTGAAAGAAAGAAGTATAACAATATCTCAAAACACAACTATCATTTCAAAGAAAAATTAAATGATTTCCCTACTAAGAAACTCTACTCCTCCCCGTAATTTTCCATTGACAATGGTGCAAATAGTAGTAGAATGAGCAGGGACGGAGCCAGGAATTTCGGTCAATACGATCCAAAATTTTCAAACCGAAAAAATGTAAAATAGTTCATTAATAGATACAAATTCACGCGTGGTACTTTACAAATGTTCTTTACGGGTTTTCATACCCTGAAACTGCTTTATAATGAGTTCATTATCAATCTTCAAAAATATATCTTTCTCTACATAAACAAGAAGGCTATCATTCATCTACTCATCACCCATTCGATTGCGCAATCTATCCTTTACAATGGTCATGGCAGAAAACACTCTTTCTACACTAGCCGTTGCAACTGGTAGAAGTAATGCCAAAATCAAAAGCTTGTAAGCCAAAGGATATAGCTTATGTTTCTTTGTCTACACTAACTTCTCTGCAAGATCACTAAGGCCTTTCAACTCTTTAAACACGATGTTAAAACGCAAATCAACCATATAAGTATCAAGTTGATCCTTAAGTTCGAGGATATCTAATGATGAAAAATCTTGTGGATAAAACTTAGCCAATTGAATCAATCTTGTCTTGTCAAAAGCAGAAAACGAGTCTTGTAGACACAAACAAGCTATGCAACGTAATAACTCCGAAGTAGCCTATGAGAAACTATCATTCAACTCTTGTAGTTTCAAATCAATCACCCCATAGAATAAATCCACGCGGTAGCGATGTAAATTTGTCACCTTTGTTGGATTACGTTGTGGGCGACCACGGGGATCACTATGAATAAATATGTCATCCATATTAGGAACCTCAATGCAATGCTCTTGACAAAAATGACAAACATCTTCAAAAAATGAATCCCATCCATCATCTCTCAACATTTGGAGTCGTTGCTTGCAAACTTTAACCAAATCCATTGCATTGACAATATCCTGATCTCTCAATTGTAATGCTTGTGACAATTCATTTGAAATTCCCAAGATAATTTTCATCATGTATAAATTGAACACAAAATCAACGCAATATATTGACTTCAACAAAGTAAATGCCTCCAATTTCTGATCAGAAGAAGGAATCATCTTCATAAATAATTTCAAGTACATCACCCACAGCACGAAACATAAAGATCAAGCTAATCAAAGATCTATAATGTGAACCCCAATGTGTATCGCCAGAACGCTGAAGATTAGTTTCCTGATTAAGCCCCCGTCCACTAAAAATCACACCACTTTCCAATGTCTCAACAATATGGTCTGATTGTCTTTCTCTAAGAAGATCAACACGTTTACAAGATGCTCCAACAACATTTACCACATCAATAGCAACACGGAAAAACTCAGCAATTGGAATATTCTTTTTTGCAACAGCTACAAAGGGCTAGTTGAAGTTGATAAGCAAAGCAATGTATGTAATAATCACATGGATTCTCCTTTAAAATAAGTGCTTTTAGACCATTGAGTTTTCCTTGCATATTACTAGCCCCATCATAACCCTGTCTTCTCAATCTAGAGATGCTTAAGTTGTATCTAGAAAACATCTTATCAATGGCATCCTTAAGCGAGAGTGCTGTAGTACTAGTGACATGTTCAATCCCTATAAAACGCTCATTTACATGCCCACTAGTGTCTACATAATCTAAAACAATTGTCATTTGCTCTTTTGATGATATATCACGAGATCCATCAACTAAAATAGCAAACAATGAATCACCAATATCTTTCAAGATGATATTAATTGTTTCAGCAGCACAAGCACTAACTATGTCCTTTTGAATGTAAGGTGATGTTAACTTGCAATTCTTAGGAGCATTTCCCAATGTCACACTTTAATATCATCATTATGATTAGCCAAAAATTGCAATTGAACTAGGAAGTTACCTGGATTAAGAGAACTCTCTGATTCATCACAACCCCAGAAAGATAGCCCTTGACGCAACAAAAGCCGAACACAATCAATTGTTGCAGTAAGCCGAACACGATAATCATCCTTTGACTTTTTTGATTGCTTGTACAAAACTGTTTCAATATGCTGATCTTGATTCATCAATGCATCACACTTCATTCGAGCTTGATTGTGCTCGCTATTATGTTGCCAAAGATGAGTTTTAAGCCTCTCTTTATTTTTCCAATAATTAAAGCCCTCGCTAACAACAGCATCACCTCTTGCTTGTTTCCCTTTACTTCATTTGAAAATATAAAAATACAAACAATAAGCGGATCTTTGGATATACTATACTCCAACCATAGAACCCGTAACCCTTCTTCCCTCTTTTCTTCAGTCAAGCAACAAGAATCGATAAAAAACTCCCAATTTAGCAGCTAAAAATTCCTGATTTTAGCTAAGATTGGAAGTTGTTCAGCTCGGCTTTGTGGATTAAACTCAAATTCTTGAACATTTCTTGAACATTTCTTGAGGTAAGCTGAATTTCGAACCCTAGTGAGAGTAGTTGGAGGTCATCATGCTTCGTGAGTTTCTTTGGGGAATTTATGATGCACTATTTGTGTTTATGCTTGAGAATTCTTGAAATTGTTGCAATAATATGGGTTTAGCTTGAATTTTCCAATTCGGACCTCTTTACTGCCGAGTTTTGTAACTCGATTTTTGTGGCTTTAACGTGTGAATTTTTGGTGTTCCTATGTTGATTTGAGTTCACTTAGATGTTGGGTAGGTTTTTGTTTCATGGTAGTAGCTGAATGGTTGGATAAATAGCTCGAATTTTACTTCCAAACTTCAACCGCACACTATCTGCACGATATAATTCCGGAATGAGCGTATCTTGCTCCCTTTGCATTCAATTTTTGTGAGCTGTATCATCAAGAATTGAAGAGTATATTGAGATATTTGGGTAATGTATTGGACCTATTCATTGTAAAGAATTCACATGCCAATGTTAAAGGAACATAGAGGCTTTTTTACTTGTTTTGGGTAGACTACTGCCCTCCCCTTTGTCCTGCCATTGTCTAGCTTTAATGAACTCCGTTTGCCATGAATTTTTTGTGGACCTAGGTTAATATGTGACATATGAATCCCCAAAAGCTAGCTTGGTAAAAAATTCTTAGTGTGATTGCTCGCGTTGTTAAGGCTGAGGATGCACATGATTCCCTTTGCTGAGTACCAACTACCTCCCCTTCCTGTTCAGTTTTTTTTTTCCAACTCCGATGGGCATGAAATTTAAAGATATTATAGAATATAATGTGTGTTTTCATATTCTAAAGATGGCTCACTGCTCGCTGAAAGTGTTGAATTTAAGGAAGTTATTTGGCGTTGAAAAGTGCACTGCTTTTAACTTGCACTCTTCTTTTGCTTGCTCTTATGAGTGAAACACTTTAAGCACTTTGATGCACTCAAGTGTAAATTTGTCTATTTGCCTTATGAATTGCATTGCTTGAGGTGAAAAATTTCCTCCTTAGTTGGGGTTTACATTGAATTATATATTCATTTAAGTCTGGGGGAAAACTAACTTTTGCTTAAGTGTATTTTTGACTTACTTCTTATTTAAACTTTTGGTTTTTATTTGAATTAATCTTCTTTGTTTTCAGGAATAATGGCTCCAAAGAGGAAAGCATCTAAGGTAAGCAAAGGAAAGAAACCAGTAGGAGATATGTTTGCTTCAAGATAATGTGTTGAGTCCAACTCGCCTCCTTCAGAAAATGATTTTGTTAATGATGAGGCATGGGAGAAGTACCCGGATTGAAAGAATAGGAGATTTATTAAAGAGAGAAAGGTGCAGTTATCTCACTTTGTTGATACCTCATTTTCTGAGTTGATTGAACACTGAAATTGGAGAAAGTTTGCGATAGAGCTACCACCAGGGAACATGAAGGCTGCGAAGGGTTTCCATGCCAATTTTAACAAGAATATTGATAAATAAGGGTCAAGACATTAACATGAGACATGGGTTAGTGGAGTTTGCGTGAAGTTTAGCCCGGAGGCGATTGATGAGTATTTGGGGCTCAGCTACTCAAACATTGAGCCACTACTCATTGATGGATATCCTACTAATTGGGTGTCTAGATGCATGTACGAGGGGCCAGTTCCATGAGATGTAGAGAGATCGCCATATCATAATAGGGAATTGGCTGAGGGAATTTGGTTTCTACACAATTTTGTGGTTGCCAACATTGGTCCCACCTAGAACCACACCCGTGTCACCTTCGGTCAAGCGCAGATGTTGTAACACTTAGTGGCCAACAAGAAGATAGACTTGGGAAGTCATATTTATACGGTGGTCAAGAATTTTGTACAGAATTCAAATAAGAACCAGCATATTCCGTTCGCTTGTCTGATTACAGGCACGTATGAGGCAGCTAGAGTGACTATTAGCCAGGAGTTTACCACTTTATTACACTGTGATGTGATAACTCTGTCTTCAGTAAGGAATTCTCAGTCTCAGACGTCCTGGACAATTAGAACACTAGGGGAAGATACATCAACAATACCTTCAAGCCTTAGTGAGCCGAGTGGTGCCCCACACCAACTATGCATGTGATCTTCTTGCTGTAGTCATTGGTTACATGTGATCTTAGACTACTTTAGCCTCTTTCGTGACCGCATCTACAGCTCCTCCTACCTCTGCTCCACCATCCAACCCCCCGATCCATCAACACTGCTGCTCACCATCCAAACCCGGATCCATCAGCACTGCCGCTGGTGAGTACCTAAACCTTGTTTTGCTTTGTCTCTCTTGTTTGTTGTCTACATTGACGGCAATGTAGAAACTAAGTTTAGGGGAAATTTTGATCTTAATGTTATTATATGATATTGGTTTATGTGTTATTTACAAACCTAAACCTTGTTTTGCTTTGTCTCTAACCTTGTTTTGCTTTGCCTCTCTTGTTTGTTGTCTACATTGAGGGCATTGTAGAAACTAAGTTTAGGGGAAATTTTGTGCTAACTTAATGTTATTATATGATATTGGCTGATGTGTTATTTACCCTAAGTCTTGGATTGTTAGAATTATTAATATTAATTGTTCATTTAGTTTACTTGTGATTGTTTGTTTATTTGTTCATTATTATGTTTTGTGAGTGCCTGACTGGCACATTTTATTTATGTTATTTGAGTTGTTTCTAGTTTTGTGCATGAGGCAGTGCAACTCTCAAAAAAATGGTTTTCAAAAGAATTTGGGAAATATAATAAACAAACAAAAAAGGGAAAAATTTAGATCTTTTGGGCAGAGCTTGCTGGAGTTAGAATTCTGAACAACACTGGATCCATTATTTTTCTGCTCTTCTATGCGTTTTGGCTTATTTTGGAGTACTTATGGCTGAGGTAGATCCTCATTGTTTTTCTAGACGTGGTTGAAATTTTTAGATTTGTTGAAGATCTTGTTGACCTTAGATTGCCAATTTTACATTCCTTTGTTTGTGCAATTTGTTTTTATTTGGAGTAATTTGGAAGTGTTGGGGTTAGCAGGATGTTGTTAGGAGTTTGATGGTCTGAAGTGTTTAGGGCGTGTCTTTAGTGGATTGGTATAGCTCTTACAGTTGGAACTGAGCACTAACCATTGCTACGAATCTCATTCCCGTTTGTTTATGTTATTTTATTGTTAGAGGGACCATGGAAAAAAGTTGCTTGTTCTGAAGAATATGAGCTAGCAATGAGTAATTTGGCCATATACATTACAAATGTGTAGGAGGCGATCTACCAGTGAAGAAGTCTACCTTTAGAGATTTGTGAGTAGAGTACTTGTGGGGTAAAAGTTGTTAGAAAATGGACAGAGAGTGCAAAAAAACAATCAAAGAGAAATCCGAATGACATAGAGAAAAAGTGATGCAATTTTGAGTATTGCGAAAAAATGCGACAATTGTGAGAAAGAGAGGAGAGCAAGGTTATGAATAAGTGAGTGAGAAGAAAAAGTAAAAAATGACTTATTTTGCAAGTCAATTCTGATTCATGGAAAAGGACTTCAATCTTCCAAACACTGGTCCCATGCAATAACCGTTCTTGTAAAGTTGTTATTAATGGGGGGTAGCACGATGAACATCATATGTCTAAGGTAGCTCTTAGCAAGTTTGGCCTTAAACCCAATCCTCATCCCCATTCATTCAAAGTGGCATTTTGATATGTCGTTATTTGTGATGTTTAAGTCCTATATAAATATATATATATATATTGTTAAATATGTGATACTATGTTTATATATATGTTTATATATTGTTAAATATATATATATTGTTATATATATATATATAAATATATATATATATATATTGTTAAATATGTGATACTATGTTTAAAAATTTGTATTTACATTTAGAGCTTATTTGCAGTTCTTTATTTGCTATTTATTTGTAGAATTTATAAAGAAGAGAGAGGTAAAATGTGTATTGGGAATGTAAAAAGGTGTAAAATATGTGGTTGTAATTGAGTAGTTGTCAAATCAAATGTCAAATCAGTGGTAGGTAAAATTATAAATTTGACAAAAAAAGAGAAAATAAAGAGCATCAAACAAGCTCTTAATTTGGTGAATTGTAGGTTAAAATCTAAGAGAAAGTCAAGTTCGGACAAATTTGAATCGATCTAGCATGAATTACGAAGTTTGGGGGTCAAAACAAATGAAATAAAAAGATGAAGGGAAAATTGTAGCACCCAAGTGGCATGCGGGCCGCATGGCTAAGCCATAGGCCACATGAACGACAAGGAAATCCGGCCAAGGATGGATACGCTATGCGGCTGAAATCAGAGAAGGTGCCAAAGTGCAGCCGCATGCGTTGTTCTATACTATTAGGACGGCCACACGCTAAAGAGGTAGATTGCAAGGCTGAAGACTCATGAGGCCGCATGGTCAGATTTTCGCGATTTTCTTTATTTTCCTATTTTACTTAGAATTCTTTTTATGACAAACTTAGTATGCGAGTCTCTCTTTTCTTAGGTTTTCTTAGACCTTATAAAATGGGGTTTAGCTAGTATTCAAAGATACATTCACACATACGTAAAAATACTTAGTTTCTTTGAGATTTCTATTGAAGTTTGGTTCATTTTTGGGAAAAGTTTGGGATTGAGGAATATTGGTGTAATAATCTTTTTCTCCAGCCTTATTCATCAAAATCCGGTGATGGATTGTTACTCTTTTATGCTTAATTTTATCAATTCCATAAATAGCTAAACTTCTTTTCTTGGGACAAACGATGTAACCCCATTGTGAACCCTAGTTGCTAGTTTGTTGATTCAACTCGCAAAAAGTGAGTTCTAGTTAAATCTTCATCGTTGTTTTGTATGGCTTTCACTTGTTTGGCAGGCGGATGGGTGAATGTCTATTGATTTGTGTTGAACTCGAGAGAGTAATGCATGAATTAGATTAGGCGATGAAGGACATTAATTTAGAGAAGACAAAGAGATTTGCTTGTGGTTAGTGCGGTCATGTAAATTGAACTTCGGGGATATTTGTATGAGTTTCTTGTTATTAATGTACTTGAGATGGTTGATAATACGCTCACTTAGAGATACGTGAGGGGACTTAATTAAGTAAGATTAACTAGCTCTGAGAGGGACAGTTAATTAATTACGTGAAACTCGATCGTTAACTAAGGTTGGTTTTTGTTGAATCAATAGACGGGTAGTTAGGGGATTCAATAGTAGTGAAATTGTAAGCCCTCAAGTTCACAAAATCTTGAAGAAAATTTTCAAAAATGATTTACTTCTTAAAATTGCTTTATTTTTACTTTTATTGATTTATTTGCTTTTACAACTTAAAATTGCAATTGTTTCAATTAGAGCGTGAGTTGGGTGTTCAATACTTGAATTTTTCCTCGTGGGATGATAACTTGAACTCATTGTCCATTTTGTTACTTGTTTGACCTGTATACTTGTCGACTGCACACATATTTTATTCAACAAGTTTTTTGTGCCGTTGGCAAGGACTGAATTTAATATTGATAGTATTCGATTTTGCTTTAACTTGAAATTTTATTTTCATTTTTTCAAATTTGCACGCAAAGGAGTATAGCAGAAGACTTACAATCATACAACACAGAAATTGAAAAACCTTCAGAGCTATACGCAGACAACAAAAGTTTGTGAACAAAATGGCTGAAGTAGGTGGTGGTGATAATAATAATCAAGTTGTTCAAGAACCAGCTGCGAACGTAAATAGGCTATTGAGAAATTATATCATGCCTACCGTTGGAAACTTGACTTGCTTAGTGCTACTAGTTATAACCGCTACAAACTATGAAATTAAGCCAGGGACTGTTCATCTATTTCAACAAACGGTGAAGTTTAATGGTTTGCCAGAAGAAAACCTGAATGAACATCTGAGAAAATATGTAGGATGTTCAAAATGAATGGAGTACCAATTGAGGCGATTAAGATGAAATTGTTCTCTTTCTCTTTGAATGGTAAAACCAAAACTTGGTTTTATTCATTGCCAGCAAACTCGATCACTACCTAGCCGAATCTGACATAAAAATTTATGGATAAATTATTTCTACTAGGTAAATTGTTGAAAATTAGAAGGGAGATTACTTCATTCAGTTAGAATCAAGGAGAGAGGATGTTTGAGGTATGATAAAGGTACAATGACATGTTGAGGAGATTTAAAAATCGTGGTATCCCGAATTAGCTCATTGTGCAAACTTTTTACAATGGGTTGACTGATGAGAACAAGAAACATACAGATTCAGCAGTCAATGTTCTCTCGTTTATAATACCTATAAAGAGGCAACCATAATTTTTAAGAAGATGGCAGTTAATAGCTACCGATGGTACTCAAATCGTTCAATGCTAAAGGCTACTGGAATTTATGAAGTCGATGGGCTTACTTCTATATTAGCACAATTAGTAGCTTTAGCAAAAAAAGTTGATACTTTATCAAAGCCGTCTGCTAATGTGGTCCAAACATCTCCAGCCTGTGACTATAGCTACGCTAACCATGCTACTTCTAATTGTCCTGTTGTACATCTTGGCACATCTAATAATGTACAAGTCAATTATGTGGGAAATAATCAGAGAAATATGGGTGGCTCATACTCACAGACTTACAATCCAGGTTGGAGGCAACATTCTAATTTCTCCTAGAAAGATAATTAGGCAGCCATTCATCCATTGGGATTTCAACAACAAGAAATGAAAAGTAGTCCTTTAGAAGAGATGTTACAAAAATTTTTAGAAGTCAATAATCAGTTTATGAGTAAAAGTAAGCAGACTTTCAAAATCAAGGGGCTGCAATTAAAAATTTGGAAACCCAAGTGAGTCAGATTACAAAACCTGTGGCAAATAGAGTATCAGGAACACTGCCTAGTGATACAGAAACAAATTCAAGGGAGCAGTTGCATGCCATCACAACTAGAAGTGGATTATAATTGCCGAAAATTCAGATTGAAAAGCTAGTTGAGAAGGAAAAATTGGTGTCAGGTGATATTAAGAACAAATCGAAGAACCAGTTGAAAAGGATAAATCAGAAACACATGAAAAAGTAGAAAGACTACCAGTAGAAGCTTATGTCCTCCCATTCTATATCCTCAAAGGCTCATGAAACACAAGCTAAATAAACAGTATTCGAAATTCATTGAAGTATTCAAATAGCTGCACATAAATATCTCATTTGCAAAAGCTCTAGTAAAGATGCCTAAATATTTCAAGTTCATGAAGAAAATTATTTCTAATAAGAAAAAGTTTGAGGATTTTGAGATTGTGGTTTTGACAGAGGAGTACAGTGCAATCTTGTAAAACAAATTGCCTCCAAAATTAGAATATCCACAGAGTTTCAAAATACTTTACACCATTGGACAATTTAATTTTGATAATGTATTATACAATCTTGGTGTAAGTATTAATCTTATGCCTTTGTCTGTCTACATGTAATTAAATTTGGGGAAAGCAAAAGCTACTAATTGCAACTAGCTGATAGATCTATAAAGCATCCACACGGAGTGGTTGAAGATGTATTTATCAAAATAGGTAAATTCATATTTCCAGTGGATTTTCTTATTCTAGACATCAAGGAAGACTAGAGTTTGCCTTTGATTTTAGGTCGACCATTCTTAACTACTAGTGGAGCCTTAATTGATGTTGAAAAAGGAGAGCTCATCTTGAGGGTTGAAGAAGATAAGGACACTTTCAATGTCTTTACACCCATTGAACAACCATCCAACCAGGAAGAGGTTTATCGAATCGATCATATTCCTACTAAAGTGGATGTTAATTGAAAGCTGGAAGAAGACCTGGAAGTTGAAATTGTAGTTAAAGGTAAGAAAAACAAAGAAGGTCTGGGTCTGGACGTAGAAAATAAAAGAGGTTCATCTTCTCAACAACATACGAATTGAAGGCATCAAAGCCTCACACAAGCTACCATGATATCTGACACAGTCAGGTTTGGGGCTATAACGAGCGCTTGATGGGAGGCAACCCACCCGGTAATTTTGTTCCTTCTTTTACTGCCTTTTTTTTCTTTGTTTTTCTCTTTATGCACTTTATTTGAATGCCTAAATTTAGCTTTAGGCATTTTTATTTTAGATGCTAGGATTAGAATTTTACATTATTTTTTTAAAATTTGTCCTTTAAAAAAAATTGAAACAAAACAACCTAGTACCGGCCCTCGAATGCACCCACACAATACACACACTCTGCAACAACCTTACGAACTAATTCTATGAATTGCTGGGTTTAATTGCTTACATTGCAAGAGTTATTGATGATAGTATGATCCATATAGGCCAACCTAGCTTTGAAACTCAAATTTAGGTGTAAATTTCAGCTCCGAATTTGGCCCCTGCCCCCTCAACTGCCGAATTGGTTACTCGAATTTTTGGGGCCTTTTTGCTTGAAATTTTTGGTGTTCATTTACTTTTATGTGCTTAATTATATGCTGGGTTTGGATTTGTAGGATGTTTATTGAATGGATGATGATTTTGAAACACAAATTGGCTCTTAAAAGTACCTGCTACAGGCTACCAGCAATGTGTTCGATGGAATGTTTGAATGAAATTTCATTATTTCAATTTCCTTGAATTTTTGTGGGGTTAGTTTTCATATATTATAGAGGACACTGGATGTTTAAGTAAATCCATTGGACTTGTGCATAGTCAAGAACGTTCATGACTTCGGAGAGGGTAGTTTTGGGGCTGTTTTCCAAGGGTTAGCAGCCACTGGCTTTCAACTTTGGCTCCCCATCATCCCTAAATGAACTCCAAATGTCATGAAATTTTGTGTAAAGCTATATTACAAAAAAACTTTGAATCCCCAAAAAGATGGCTCAGCAAAAGTTGTAAATTTGAGCAAGTTATTCGGTGTGGACTTATAGCTGGTTTTCAAATTAAAATTCCCTTTTCATTGTCTTGTTGTCTTACTTAACTTCATATATTCTTGCTTCAATATGTTTAATCGTGGCTAAGTAGTCCTATTATCTTTTTATAGGTTAAACATGTTCCGCAAGAAATTCATGGTATCAACCCCTTTGAGCCTATTTTTGTATAACCCCTTTGAGCCTTATAGCCTATTTTTTTCTTTACACCCTTCAATACTGATCTTGAGTTGAAAACAGAATATATCCTTACTTTACCAATAGATTAGTGGATTATTGAATTGATTTTGTTGCTTGGGGTGGATAAGAAGTGAGTGTGGGGGAGTGGTTGTCATTGATGATGTCGTGATAAAGAAAAGGTGAGGAAGTCAAGTTGATGATATCTAGGTTGGTGTGATTTGTTATGTGAAAAAATGAAAGAGTTGAATGGCAAAAAGAAAAAAAAAAGAATGATCTGTATAAAACGAGTTGATGAAAAACAGCATGAGAAAAACAGAACAATGAAGGTAAAAAGAAGCGAGTTGATGAAAACAAAAGCAACAGTTAAAAATAGCCTAAAGAAAAAAAAGAGATGACAAGGAAAAATAGAAAAGGGAATTTGTGCAAAAAGTTGAGATAAAGGGTTATTTCTTTTTGAAATAAAAGCTTAAGTTTCTTTTGAAAGTTGTGATATGTTCTTATTGTATAGGTGATGCTAGAAGTTTAAAACAATGAAGTAAGTAGTGGTTTCACTTGAAGAAACCTGAAATATGCACTTGAATGTTATGAATTTGTGTTCCACTAGTTCTAACGGTTTATTAGCTTCACTTCTTAAATTTTTCTCACCTTAATCTTTAATCCTGTTACAACCCATAAAAGACCTCATTATTTGTGTCATGCGTGTGCACCTAAGTGGTAGAGAATGAGACATATTACAAGCATATGGTAAAACTCTTCTATTGGAAAGGATTTTGAAAGTAAATACTTAACTTTTAAACACTTGAGTGAAGAGTGAACTTATTTGTGAGGTTTAGTCTATCCGGGATATGCCATTTCAAGTAAAAGCTTTGTTTTATGATTCTAACGGTTATTTGAGGGTACTTGATCATGATATTTTATGAGTTTTAAAGGGTTAACTAGTATTTGTGAATAGGAAAAAATGGGAAAGATCTTAAAACTCTTGCATTGCTTTGGAGACTTTTTATTAGACAGGCTTACTCTAGACTAATTTAAAGATGGGGTATTGTTAGTTGTCTTATATGTGATGAAAGTTAAAGTATTATGTCATTGTTCTTGTGCTTTTGTTTTTTTGTTGTTAGGGAACCAACAACGGTTTAAGTGGGGAGGGGGAGTTTGATAGGTAGTTATTTGTGATGTTTAAATCTCCTATATATGTTGTTAATTATGTGATATTGTATTTAAAATATTGTATTTATGTTTAATTTGGAGACTTGTAAGTTAAAATCCAAGAGAAATCCAAGAGAAAGTCAAGTTGGGACAAATTTGGATCAATTTAGCACGAATTATGAAGTTCAAGTGTCAAAATGAATGAAACAGAAAGATGAAGGGCGAAATTGTAGCATCCAAATGGCATGCGGCCGCGCGGTAAAGAAATCTGACCAAGGGTGGATGCGACGGCCCTGTGCGGTTGAAATAAGAGGAGGTGCGAAAAGTGCGGCTGCACGCATTGTTCATGGCCGCATGCTAAAATGGCATATTGCAAGGCTAAAGACCCATGCGGCCATAATTTTCTTTATTTAGAATTCTTTTTATGGAAAACTTAGTACATGAGTTTTTCTCTTTTCTTAGCTTTTCTTGGACCTTATAAGAGGGGGTCTAGCCTAGTATTCAAAGATACGTTCACACATATATAAAAGTACTTATTTTCTTCGAGATTTCTATTGAAGTTTGGTTCGGTTTTGAGAAAAGTTTCGGATTGAGGAATATTGGTGCAATAATCTTTTTCTTTAGCGTTATTCATCAAAAGTCAGTGATGGATTCTTACTCTTTTATACTTAATTTTATCAATTCCACGAATAGCTAAACGTCTTTTCTTGGGACGAACGATGTAGCACCATTGTGAACCCTAGTTGCTAGCTTGTTGATTTAACGCGTAAAAGGTGATTTCTAGTTAATTCTTTATCATTGTTTTTTATGGCTTTCACTTGTTTGGCATGCATATGGGTGAATATTTATTGGTTTGTTTTGAACTTGAGATAAAAATGTATGAATTAGATTAGGCGATGAAGGACATTAAATTAGACAAGACAAAGATATTTGCTTGTAGTTGGTGTGGTTACGTAAATTGAACTTCGGTGATATTTGCATGAGTTTCTTGTTATTATTAATGCACTTAAGAGGGTTGATAACACGCTCATTTAGAGATATGTGAAGGGGTCTAGTTAAGTAGGATTAACTAGCTTCGAGAGGGATATTTAATTAATTACGTGAAACTCGATTGTTAACTAAGGTTGGTTTTTGTTGGATCAATGGACAAGTAACTAGGGGAATAAATGGTGGTGAAGTTGTGAGTCCCAAGTTCGCAATATTTTGAAGAAAACTTTCAAAAATAATTTACTTCTTCTAAAAATTTCTTTATTTTTAACTTTTTTGATTTATTTGCTTTTACAACAACTCAAAGCTGCGATTGTTTCAACTTGAGCGTGAGTTGGGTGTTCAATTCTTGAATCTTTCCTCGTAGGATGATCATCGGACTCATTGTTGACTTTATTACTTGTTTGATCCATACACTTGCGGATTGCATACATATTTTATCAAACACATTTGCTAACCAAACAACTTTACCTATCCCAAAACGTTGTTTGTACCTCTTAAAATGGTACAACACTACTCTGAGGATATCTACTGCGATGTCCTACCTATGGATATTGTTCATATTCTCCTAGGTCTCTCTTGGCTGTATGAGCATGATGTTATACACTATGGACGTGATAACATCTATAAATTTGTATTCCACGGAAAAATAATTCCTTTTCTTACAGCAAAACCAGAAAATTCTTCCAATCCTTTATGCTCCAAACCAACACCTTCCACTCCATCAAAAGCTAAGCCAATGAAAGATGGTCAAATTCAAAATATAGCCTCAAAAGAATTTGAGCGTGAAAGTAGCTCTTTTAGAGCCGGTCGAATATTTGAGTAGGCTTATACACACCATTTACACGAGCTTCATCAAGAAAAACATCGTTAGCCAGTTGTCTCATCGGAGGCATCTTCTTAGAGCGCAGACTGAGCTCTAATACCAATTGACATAGCAGAAGCATGAAAAGAATGTGTAGTCATCAGGTCGGCATTGTTCAGTGTAGGACCCATGCCTGGCCTACTTCTACAGGCAACCTGATGACTTGGCTTGAATTGGCCCAGCAGTAGGTCATTAGTGCCTTGAACTTATGTCCGATAGTACGATGGCATTAATTGTAAAGTTAGTCTTTGTAGGCATGCCATCATTAGCCAACAATTAGTCAATAAAGCTAGCACTTAACACTAGCAAATTGTACTTGCAAGGACTCTCATTGGCTGGGCATTAAAATTTTGTAGCCATTATGCATCCAAATCTTATACTATAAGTAGGAGGGAAGATGGATCAAGCATTAATTCATTCCTCTCCCACAAAATCTTTGTCTTGAACATATTTACTCCTCTCATTATTCCTCCCATAAATTCACCAACTTTCTTAATGTCATAGAAATTAATATGCAAAATCTTTCTAACTCAAGTTTCCAGAACAAAGTCGTTTGTTGGGTCAAAGCTAACATTTGACATCAACAAATTGGTGCAGCATATGGGAAGCTTACAAAAAATCTAGCTCAAAAGTGCCAGTGATTTAAAGATCAGCCAAAGACGTTCTCAGAGCGACAGAACAAGGAGTTACAATATTGAAATCCCCGCTGGATTTGGAAGGAGAGGCACAATAGGAGCAGGACATTCACGACATGCTCCTAATTTTGAAACTGAAGTTTTAAAGAGACAAGTTGAAGCTCTTACCAAGAAGTTAGGCGGCTGCAGGAATAGCAAAATCTACCACCTCCCCCTTATTATGTAAGTGAAACCTTGCAAGAAGACTCCTCCTGTCGGGCTGAGTATGTTGAGAGGTCCCTGCCGCGAACTAACCCTCCAAGGGAACACGTATGAAGGAGACTAAGACCTCAACCTTAGCTAGGTCCTTGTAGACAATGATCACCGAAGCCTCTGTGCTAAAAGAAGAGGAGACATCAGAGGAGAGGCCCATCGTCCACTCTTGATTATAGTTATGCCTCAAGCTACATTATGAAGCCACAGAGACGTTAGCAGCCTTGTCCTCAACAAATCCACGAGCTGGGTGACTTGAGGAAGAAGCTCCACGACCTAGAGTAGTCCAAGGAAAAGATGCTAATGACTTTTGGAAGAAACCTTCTCCATTTGTTCTTTCAATAAGAGAGGCCATCATGCTGCCCAAAATGAAGCTCCCTAAATCGGGACCTATAGTGGAGAAACAGACCCGATTGCTCACCTTCACAAATATATCATGATTATCATTCCTATTTCTCATAGTAATTACAATATTCTCCTTGTGCTCAGTTTACAATTTTCTCATAATAATCAACTCATCTTCTTCGTAGAACATATCATGATTATCATTCCTATTTCTCATAGTAATTACAATATTCTCCTTGTGCTCAGTTTACAATCACGTACATATATCAGAGTTTTCATCATAAAGACTCTTCCTATATCATGCTTAGGTTCAGTAGTGCGATCATTCATATATAATGTCTATATCACATATAGTTTAGTGGCACAACAGTGATCTTGATTGACCTCTATCAATGCCCCAGCAAAACAAAACATAATATTATATAACAAGATAATTGCCAATCATAGAAGTCTTAGAATCATGAAAGTCCTCATGGCAACATAAACAAAACAAGAACACATGATGAGATTGGCAGTAACAATATTCATATCAAGATTAATAATCACAGGATTCAAGAATTAAGCTCAAGAAAAGCAAGATCAAATGTGCCAAAATGATGAAAGTCCATTGAAAAAAGTACAATCCGCATTACTTACTATGATAAGGTAATATTTTCCCTTCAAAAACCTGATCAAAACATAAAACAAATTGATAGGCATTTAGTTCACAAATTATAGTAGCTAGGGGGTATATATCCCTCAGGCAGAATGCCATACTTGCAAAATCAGCCTTAATTAAGGGTAAAAAACCATTACCTTTGCTTCTCTCCCATTTTGTTGGATCAAAAGACACCTCTTAAAGCTCCTTTCTAGATTTTTAGAGAATAGAAAAGGTGTTTTTGGAGATTTATGGCATAAATTTTTGCTTTAGAGATGAACAAGACATTGAAAAGCTTTTGGTCTTTGCATATAAGGGGAATGCACAGACGGTAGCTGCTATTTTACATCCTTGTGAGTGCAGAATTAAGATATTCCTTCAAGCAATGAGTTAAGAGAATATTCGTCTCTCCCATTGACAAATGTGTGCTCTAAGAGAGATAAGTGCCTTGCATGCAATCCATCTAACAAGCATCCTATACGAACATAGATAATGGGCACACGAACAAGATATTCTAGTCATCAATCACATTTTACTTGTCCGGGGGCTTGTAGGGTTGTGCTTGAATTGTTGACTGATTTAATCAAGTTGCTAGTTATTATAATTAATTACCAATTTGGAGTCTAAGAGTTTGTTTTATTTGAACAAGTCGTTAGGGATTTGATTTTATTCAGTACATGTTTACTTGTTTCAAGATAAGGTCCATGTGTTGCTAATTTCTCTCAAAATTTGTTGATATAATGCTTATGTAAAGGCCATTTCTCATTGAATAAAATCATTAGAAAAAGTTCTTCTCTTTCAAGTACTTATTAACATTTGACATCAGAGCCAAGATTAAGAGTTTTTTGAAAGTAGTGTTTTTGAGGTTTTCCTTTCCATAGAGGGTTTGAAAGTTCACCAACTAAACTTTCCATTGAGGGTTTGAAAGTTCACCAACTAGAGAGATGTAAGAAATGGCAACCACTAACAAAGTCTTCAATGCTCAAAATATTCCTACTTCCAATGGCACTAATTACCAATTTAGGTCTAAATTGTGGGACTAGTGGATATTGGATTTGAAGAACTTGCTAATCCTAGATAGGAACCAAGGTTGACAGCTATTCAAAGAAATGAATTGAAGGAAAAGCAGAAGGAAGATGCAAAGGCCTTGTTCATCATTCGGCAAGGAGTGGATGATGCCATATTCCCTTGATTTATGGGAGAACAAACTTCCAAGGAAGCATGGCATTCGCTTCGGAAGCATTATCAAGGGTCAAGCAAGGTAGTAAATGTTAAGTCGATGTCTCTCCGTCAAGATTTTGAGAATCTGATGATGAAGTCTACCAAGACAGTGCAAGATTTATTAGTAAAGAATCAAATTCAATCTTTTGGCGAGGAGTTGTCTGAATAGAAGATTGTTAAAAAGATTTTAAGAAGCCTTCCCCCAAAATTTGATCTTGTTGCTGTAATTGAGGAGTCCAAAGATTTGGCTACTTACTCATTAGTTGAGCTAATTGCTTCCCTAGAATATCTCATCAAGATAATCTAAATAGATTAGGTGAGCATAGGGATGGCAGATTTAACTCAAAAACTCGAAACCCGATGGGGACTCGCTCCAAATGGGTAGGGAGGATTCCATTCCCCGGATTGGAAATAGGGCGGGGACGGGGTACAAAATTATGCCCCGAATCACTAGCGGGGCTGGGACGGGTTTTGGTTCGCTCGCCCCAAAACCCGATTTTTTGGTTTTTTTTATCTATTAAAAAAGTTTACTTTGTATAACATTATTAGGTCTAAAAACATTATTATTTGTATAAGAATTACTTAATTATTATTTGTTTATTTGGTCTCAAACATTATTATTTGTATAAAAATTACTTAGTTATTATTTGTTTTAGGCTCAGGGGAATATGGTCCAAGATTGGCCCCCACAACCCACTTTCCCTCCCAGAATTTTAAGCGTCAATTGACCCTTTTTTATATACACCATATCCCGGCTTCGTTTAACTTCACTTTCGATGTGGGATTCCATTTGCCTTTATACTACATCAACATGGGAAGGCATCCCACATCGGATCCATAGAAAAGTAGAATAAGGCCTACTTCTTATAAAAGTTGATGCTTGTAACACACATGCCTTGGGCTAATGGGCTTTGTCTTGTGCATGGCCTAAATAATTTTCTTATACATGTGCCTTCTTGGGCTAATATTTTGCGTGCATGTGCTCTAAAAAAAATTCGAGGTAGGGATCGAGGATTTTCTTTTCCCCTCCCCGACCCGTCCCCACCCCGATTCAACTGGGGATCGGGGCATGGTAAAATTTGGGATAGGGTCGGTGGAAGCTAAACCCTAACCCGACCCTAACCCCGACCCGCCCCGTTGCCATCCCTAGGCGAGCAATCCATGAGCAAGCATTCCAGACAAAGGCTGATTTGAAGAAGAAATCAAAAGGCTATGGAAACGTGGATGGAATAAAGGCTATTTAAGTTGTGAAGGAGGTCATAGCAGGTCATAAGGCCAAGAGAGAAATCTTGGTAATTCCATACCATGTTCTTATCGTGGTAAGACTAATCATCCTGAGAAAGATTACTCAAACAAAAATGAAACTTATCATGATAAGAATAATGTTCAATATTACAATAGAAAGAGCCATATACCAAGAAATTAAGAAGTAAATAAGCAAGATATGATTCATGAAGGAAAGATGATTATGTAGATAACTTATTTGTTGCTTGTTTAAATGCTTACACTAGGGTGGATGGAGTATGGTATTCAAACAGTCAATGTAGTACTCACATGATAGGAAATTTGAGCTATTTTGTGGATATTGATCAGTCTTATAATTCAGAGGTTACTACAGGCACCAACAGCAAGGTGAATATATGTGGAATTGGGTACAGTGAAGGGACAAAATGTTACAGCCTCTATGATCCTATTTCAAAGAAATAATCATCAGTCAAGATGCTGTATTTAATGAAAATGCATCTTGGAATTCAGAAAAGAGAGCAGCAACACCACCACCATCCATATTTCCATCTAAAATAGATATAACTCTGGAGTTGGATTGCCCTCCAACATCTTCTTTAACAGTAGATAAAACTATAGATTCTCCTTAGAAAAGGGGAAGAAATATTGATAAAATTTATGCATCACGTGAGTTTGCTTCTTTTGCATTGAAACCTACTTGTTTTGAATATGCAGAAAATGAAGAAGAATAGGTTGTGGCCATGAAATACGAGCTTGCAGTCATTGAGAAGAATAAAAGATGGAGCTTGGTGGATTTACCCAGGAGAAGGAAGAAATCGGTCTCAAGTGGATTTACAAGTCTAACTTTAAACCAAATGGCAGTTTGGATAAAAACAAGGTGCGACTGATAGTTAAAGGGTATGCCTGAAATTAACCAAGGTATTGACTTTTCAAAAACTTTCGCCCCTATCGCAAGGTTGGATACTGTCAGACTTATCTTAGCTTTAGCAACTCATAGAAAGTTGGTAGCTTTATCAGCTTGATATTAAATCTACATTTCTTAATGGTAAACTTGTTGAAGATTTAAATGTGGAGTAGCCAGAAGGTTTTGTATTAAAAGGGTTAGAGAAAAAATTATATAAATTACACAAGCCACTTTATGGGCTAAAGCAAGCTCCAAGAGCTTGGTATGGCAAACTTGATGTATATTTTACTAAAAATAATTTCGAGAAAAGAGCTAATGAGCCTATCTTGTATGTCAAAACTCATGACAATGAGTTTGTTGTTGTATGTATTTATGTTGATGACAAGATATATACAAGAAATTTATTGAAAATGATGAAAGAATTTAAGGAGTCAATGATGCAGAATTTTGAGAAGACTGATTTGGGATTGATGCATTACTCTCTGTGTATTAAAGTCATGCAAGATATAGATGGAATTTCTTTTCGTCAAAAGAAATAGGCTACAGATCTTTTCAAAAGGTTTAGAATGTCAAATTACAAGGCTTCCAAGGCTCCTCTTCATGCAAATGACAAACTATCTTTGGAAGATGCTGCTGAAAAGGAAAATGAGAAGTATTTTAAAGGCATAGTAGTAAGCTTGATGTATCTGATTCACATTCTAGATTTGATATTTTTAGTAAGTAGTATGTCACAGTACATGCATAACCCAGGTAAATATCATCTTTGTGTAGTTAAGAGGATTCTAAGATGTGTTTAGGGTACAATCAACTATGAGATTAGGTGTGGAAAAAACGAAAGTTGTGAACTTCTAGCTTTTTACTAACAGTGATTGGGCAAGATGCATAGAAGGCAGAAAGAGCACTACATGCTTTGTCTTTTGTCTTAGTGGATGAGTTGTCTCATGGATGTCTAAGAAGCAACAAATTACTATCTGATCTAACACAAAAATAGAATATATAGCAACAGCAGCTACAACTTGACAAGCAATTTGGATCAGAAGAATTTTACAAGACTTGAAGTACAAACAATTGCAGCCAACAAGCATCTACTGTGACAACAAATCAACCATAAATTTGTCTAAGAATCCAGTTCATCAAGGGAGAATGAAGAACATCAAGATTCGATCTGTTTTATAAGAGTCAGTCTCAAAAAGAAAAGTTAAACTACAGTAATGCAACACTGAAGAGCAAACAATAGACATATTAACAAAAGCACTTACTGAAAGAAAATTGTAGAAATTTTGTTCAATGATTGGTGTTACCTCTTGGTTGAATTAAAGGGAGAATCTTGACTAATTCAATTAAGTTAGTTATTTTAATTAATAAGAGTTTGTTTGACCAAGATTTTGGGGATTTGATTTTATTCCAACACATGTTTATTTGTTTCTAGATAAGGTCTATGTGTTGCTAATTTCTCTCAAATTTTGTTGGTATAATGCCTTTTTAAAGGCGATTTCCCATAATGATTAGAAAAAGCTTGTCCTCTAAGTACCTTTTAGCATGCGTCACAAAGAAGTCCAGTAAGAAAATTATATGTAATTTAGGTAGTGAAAAGTATACATATCTTCATGTCACTTTCTCACCAATGGTTTTAGTTTTCCAATGAGTTTTGTGCCACTTGTTTCGTATGTCATACAATGTACTCTCCTTATGCACAAATAGCTTTGTTTTCCATCTTATATCCAGATATGGTTTTATTTGACAATGACTTTATTTGTTTGTCTGTTATTTTTGTTCAATAAGTTAGGTGTTATTTAACCATAATTCAAACATACTTTTAGGACACTTGTCTCCAAGTGTCATTCTCTCTACTCTACACTTGTCTTCTTCATGCATTATTTCTTTCAAAAGTCTTAAAATATCCTAACCATGTGGAGAAATGGTTTTATATTATTGCATTTCATGGCAAGTTCACGTGCCTCATAAGGGTGTTTGCATGGTCGGGGCTCCCCAACCACCAGGTAAGAGGTTCTGACCCTTCCCTATGCAAAATTCTAAACAAATTACTTATGTCATGTAAGCGGGTCGGGTCATGTTCCCGGGCACGGGCACGGGCACGGATTCAACAAGCATCGGTCATCTGATAAAGGCATTGGCGTGTATAGTGGAAGCGGGCTGAGTTGGGTTATTTGAATCGGGTTACTGGGTTCGAATTAGACTAAAAATACAAATTTGTTTTTCCAACTACTTAAGTGATTCATCAGTGATTTTGGACGAAAGGCTTCCCATCAGAAATTACGGATGGTAATCAACGCTTGCCCAAATTTACCGACAAACCTTAGCCGTCGGTCATTACCGATGGAAATGGGTCGTTAGTCTGAAATCACCGACAAGCTTATTGTAGCGACCAGGAAAATTTTTATAAATAAGTTTCATTTGGTTAAACTAAAGTCATGTTGCTACAACTTACTCCAAATTTGGTAATTTTCATATGAACACTTGTCTAGCCAAACATAAAAAAAAAAGGAAAAAAAAGGAAAATTTGAACGACGAATAACAAACAATTAACTCATACAAATATTTCTTGGTATACATTGGCCCAAACAAGCAAAATAAACCCAATTTTATCAATCCAAATTACTCTCTGCACAATACACTGACTCAAATTGCAAGTAAAAATCTCAACACCATGAAGTTCCTCCAACATAAAAGTCTAACCAATGTACAAATTTAACAAAGCATATATAAAAGAAAATCCTACATCCCCAACTCATTTGTTTGCATGAGAGTTCGTTCTGGCATAAGAGCTTCCATTAGGTCACTCTCTTTTTTATTCCTTTAACCTCAATTGCATGTTTATTCCTAGCATCTCAATCGTGCAAAAATCTGATAATATCTACATGTATATGGGAAAGCATGTTTTAGTCCATGAAACAGCTTGAATACTAAGAATTATTATACACACCATAAACACACACAGTTTCTGGCACAGAAAATTTTTCGTCTAAGATTTTTGCAAATCTTAACACCTCTATTCAACATGTCATGCATGAAAAAGTGAAAGCCATCCATAAACCGATAGACCCGGTTCGTGGGTAATTTCCAACCTTAATCTCAAGCCACAGAACTTATACCTACGGATTCCCCTCATCTTTTAGAACAAGACTACATAAGTTTCTTAGCCAAAACCCACAATTTTGCTAGAAACTGGCAAAACTCATCTCGTACTATCGACACCAAGTAACACCATTCATGTTTTAACTTATATGGGTGTGTAACTCTCGAGATGTGGAGAATTTTTCTATAGTTACAACCCAAAATCGATGAAGAAAAAGCTAGCTTTCAAACCTCCAAAAGGTCTAACCAATTCGTTCATGGTCAGGACTTTCCTCCCCAACCCCCCAGGTAAGGGGTTTGAGCCCTTCCCTATGCAAAATTATGAACAAATTACAATTCTGCATGTAAGCGGGTCGGGTCATGTTCGCGGGCATAGGCATGGATTCAACAAGCATTGGTCACTTGATAAAGGCATTGGTTTGTGTAGTGGAAACGAACGGAGTTGGGTTATTTTAATCGGGTTACTGGGTTCAGATCAGATTAAAAATACAAATTTATTTTTCAACTATTATGTGATTAGTCGGTGATTTTTGACGAAAGGTCTACCATAAAAAATTACGGATGGTAATCAATGACTGCCCAAATTTACCAACAAACCTTAACCGTTTGTGATTACTAATCGAAATGGGTCGTCTGCTGAAAATCACCAACAAGCCTACTATAGTGACCAGGAAATTTTCTATTGTTAATTTTCATTTTGTCTAGCCGAATACAAAAAAATAAAAATAAAAATAAAAACAATTTGAATGATGAATAACAAACAATTAACTCATACAAATATTTCTTAAGTTTAACTAAACTAATTAAATGGTTTTATCCCAATTCAGGAAGTAATGTTAATAAATTAAATAATAAGTTAGCCAATATGAATATATATATATATATATATTATAGCCCAACAACCAACAAACCTTAATTATCCCAACTTATACATTGGGCTAAACAATCAAAATAAACTCAATTTTATCAGTCCATATTACTCTCTGCACAGTACACTGGCTCATATTGCAAGTACAATTCTCAACACTATGAAGTTCCTCTAATATAAAACTCCAACCAATGTACAATTTTAAGAAAGCATATATAAAAGAAACTCCCACATCCCCCCTAGCTCATTTGTTTGCATGAGAATTCCTTCGGGCAGAAGAGCGTCCATTAGGTAACTCCCTTTTTTATTCCTTTAACCTCAATTGCATGTTTATTCCTAGCATACCAGCAGCACAAAAATCTAATCATATCTACAGGTATATGGGAATGCATGTTTTAGTCCTCGAAACAACTTTTTTACTGAGAATTATTATACGCACCATAAACATACACAGTTTCTACCACAGAAAATTTATCGTGTAAGATTTATGCATATTTTAACACCTCTATTCAATATGTCATGCATGAAAAAGTGAAAGCCATCTATAAACCGAAAGATCCGGTTTGTGGGTAATTTTCTAACCTTAATCTCAAGCCATAAAACTTATACCTATAGATTCCCCTCGTCCTTTTGAATCCAAATACATAAGTTTCTTAGCCAAAAACCCACTATTTTTGCTAGAAACTAGTAAAACACGTCTCGTACCATCGACGCCAAGTAACGCCATTCGTGTTTTTACATATATAGATCTGTAGTTCACGAGATATGGACCATTTTTCTATAGTTGCAATCCTAAATTAATGAAGAAAAAGTTATCTTTCAACCCTCCAAAGGATGTAAGCAATTCGTTCATGGTCGGGACTTTCCTCCCCAACCACTAGGTAACGGGTGCGAACCCTTCCCTATGCAAAATTTTGAACAATTTACTTACATCATGTAAGTGGGTTGGGTCATGTTCAAGGGCAAGGGTAAGGATTTAGCAAGCATCGGTCACTTGATAAAGGCATTGGCGTGCACAGTGGAAGCGGGCTAAGTTGGGTTATTTTAATCGGGTTACTGGGTTTGGATTGGATTAAAAATACAAATTTATTTCCCAACATTTGTATGATTCATCGGTGATTTTTGACAGAAGGCTTCCCGTTAAAAATTACGGATGGTAATCAACAGCTACCCAAATTTGCCAATAAACCTTAGCCGTAGGTGATTACCGACGGAAATGTGTCATCTGTCAGAAATCACCGACAAGCCAATTATAGTGACCAGGAAATTTTCTATTGGTAAGTTTCATTTTATTAAACTAGAGTCATGTCACTACAACTTACTCTAGATTTAGCAATTTTCATGTGAGCACTCGTCTAGCCGAATACAAATAATAATAATAATAATAATTAATAAATAAATAAAATTATTTGATCGGCGAATAAAAAACAATTAACTCGTACAAATATTTCTTGAGTTTAACTAAACTAATTAAATGGGTTTAGCCCAATTCAAGAAATAATGTTAATACATTAAATAATAAGTTAGCCAGCATGAATATATACTATAGCCCAACAACTAATGAACCTGAATTATCCCAACTTGTACATTGGGCCAAGCAATCAAAATAAACCTAATTTTATCAATTCAAGTTACTCTCTACACAGTACATTGACTCATTTTGCAAGCAAAACTCTCAACACTATGAAGTTCCTCCAACATAAAAGTCCAACTAATGTACAATTTTAACAAAGCATATATCAAAGAAACTCCCACATCCTCATCTCATTTCTTTGCATGAGAATTCCTTCTGGCATAGGTAATTCTCTTCTTTATTCTTTCAACCTCCATTGCATGTTTATTCCTAGCATATCAGTCATGCAAAAAAATGGTCATATGTACATGTGCTTAGGAATGCATGTTTTAGCCTCTGAAATAGTTTGAATACTGAGAATTATTATGCACACCGTAAACACACATAGTTTCTTCCACGGAAAATTTATCCTGTAAGATTTATGCATATCTTAACACCTCTATTGAGCATGTCATGCATGAAAAAGTGAAAGCCATCCATGAAACAAGAGACCCGGTTTGTGGGTCATTTTCCAACCTTAATCTTAAGCCATAAAACTTGTACCTATAGATTCTCTTCATTCTTTAGAACACGAATACATAAGTTTCTTAGCCAAAAACCCACAATTTTGCTAGAAACTGGCAAAACCTATCTCGTATCGTTGATGCCAAGTAACACAATTCATGTTTTTACTTATATAGACGTGTGGATCTCAAGACGTGGACCATTTTTCTATAGTTACAACCCTAAATCGATGCAGAAAAAGCTAGCTTTCCCTCAAAATGATCAAAGCAATTCGTTTGTGGTCGGGACCTTGCTTCCCAACCACCAGGTAGGGGTTCAAACCCTTCCCTATGCAAAATTCTGAACAAATTACTTACATCATGTAAACGGTCAAGATCGTGGGTATAGGCACGAATTCAACGAGCATCGATCACTCGATAAAGGCATTAGTGTGTGCAGTGGAAGCAGGTTGAGTTGGGCTATTTGAACTGGGTTACTAGGTTCATATCAGATTAAAAATAGAAATTTATTTTTCAACTATTTATGTGATTTGTAGTTGATTTTTTAAAGAAGGCTTCCCATTAGAAATTATAGATGGTAATCAACGGTAGCCCAAATTTACTAACGAACCTTAGCCATCGGTGATTACCGGCGGAAATGGTCTTCTGTCGAAATCACCGACAAGCCTATTGTGGCGACCAAGAAAATTTAAATAGATAAATTTCATTTTATTGAACTAAAGTCGTGTCACTACGAGTTACTCCGAATTTAGCAATTTTCACATGAGCACTCGTCTAGCCGAATACTAACAAAAAAAATTATTTGAACGACGAATAACAAGCAACTAACTCATACAAATATTTCTGGGTTTAACTAAACTAATTAAATGGGTTTAGCCCAATTCAAGAAACAATGTAAATACATTAAGTAATAAGTTGGCCAAAATGAATATACGCTTTAGCCCAACAACCAACTAACCTTAATTATCCCTACTTATACATTGGGCCCAACAAGTGAAATAAATCTAATTTTATCAATCCAAATTACTCATTACACAGTAAATTGATTTATATTGCAAGTAAAACTCTCAACTCTACGAAGTTCCTCCAACATAAAAGTCCAACCAATGGACAAATTTGACAAAGCATATGTAAAAGAAACTCTCACATCCCAACTCATTTGTTTGCATTAGAATTCCTTCTGGCAGAAGAGCTTCCATTAGGTAACTCTTTTCTTTATTCCTTTAACCTCCATTGCATGTTCATTCTGAGCATATTAGTCACGCAAAAATCTGATCATACGTACATGTGTATGGGAAAGCATGTCTAAGTCTCTGAAACAGTTTGAATACTGATAATTAATATACACACCATGAACACACATAGTTTCTACCACATAAAATTTATCGTGGAATATTTATGCACATCTTAACACCTCTTTTCAACATGTCATGTATGAAAAAGTGAAAGCGATCCATGAATTGAGAGACCCGGTTTGTGGGTGATCTTTCAACCTTAATCTCAAGCCATAAAACTTATACCTAAAGATTCCCCTCATCCTTTTGAACATGAATACATAAGTTTCTTAGCTGAAAACCCACTATTTTACTAGAAACTAGCAAAAACCATCTCATAGAGTCAGCACACCCATAGTCATCATGTGGAAATTCCACCATCTTCCCAATGAGGACCCAACACCGACACCACCATTGCTCAACCTGATCCAGTTATGGCCTCTTTAATGGCTAGAATCTAGTTTTTATCACGAGACGTGGAGAGACTCGAACAAAATCTGTCTCATGTACATCAGGCTAGAAGTCAACATACCCGTAGTCATCATGTGGAAACTCCGCCATCTTCCCAATGAGAACCTGATGCCGACGCCTCCATAGCTCAACCTAATCTAGTTATGGCCACTTTAATGGCTAGAATCGATTCTTTATCACGAGAGGTGGAGAGGCTCTCACTGCAAGCACACCAAGCCTCAGTGCCACCTCCATTAGTGGAAGAGGTGTAATCTACTAGGCGAAACTCAGAAAGAAGGCCTCCCCTAGCACATCAGGCCTCAATGCGCCCACCGTTGCAAGCATACCAAGACTCAATGCCACTTTCGGTTGATGAAGAAGAGGTGCAGTCTGCTCAATGACGCTCAGAAAGGAGGATAAATGTTAGACGATCACTCAGCCTCGCTATTGAAGGCTCTCATAGCTCCATGGGAGAAAATAGTTGATCTCTGAGCCTCGAAGATCAATGCCAAGGCACGCAGGGAATGTCTTTATCTGGCTAGGTCCTGATGGATCGCCAAGGACTGTAAGTGCATCAAGATACATTCAGCACCGCTCAGAGAGAGTAAGAAATGTAGCATCAGAGAGAAACTCACCAAATTTGGGAGATAGAGAAACGGCAAATACAATACTTCATTACATCTCAACCTCCTGCCAACTCCTAACGTCCCAGCTCCTTTGGCACCTATACCTAAACAAGTCAAATTAGAACAATTGAAGAAAAGTTTAGCAGACCTGTAGATCAACTAGAAAGGAATTGTTGAATACTCCTCAGACTTAGATTCACCATTCGCTCTGCACATCTTGGCTGAGCGGCGGACTGAGAAAATCAAAATTTGACACGTGCTAAATTATGATGGTACAACTGCTCCAGTGGCGCACTTAGACAAATATGTATCTTGGATGGAGCATAGGGGGCAAGCGACACGACAATGTGCAAAAGTTTCTCATTGACCTTGGGGGATAGAGTGCTCAGGTAGTTACGCAACTTGCCGGTGGGTTCCATTTTGAGTTGGAAGGACCTTTCCACTCAATTCCTCTCGAGTTTCATGGGGTCTAGAATCCAAACCACTCCAAAGGAAAGGCTGGTATCTGTCCTTGAAAAGTTACCTAAATTGGTTTAGCAAGCAAACGATGGATACAGACCGAGTCTTAGATGATGCTCTCTTATTGGCAGCAATTTAGGGGCTATACCCAGACTCGATTCTAGTGGTCAGTCCAAGAAGATAGACCCATCATTTTCTGTGAATTCTTAACAAGGACTCAGAAGTACATGGGACTAAAGAAGCAAGATCCTCTAAGCCTGAAGAAAAAATTAGTAAAGAGCCTAAGAAGAGAGGTAAGGACCGAGAACACATCAAGGGTCACCATGACAAAAGGAAAGATTCAAGGACCTATGAGCATTTTACGCCTTACTAACCCCATCAGAAGTATCAAATGGTAAATCAACTATTGAGCATTACCCCTAAAATGATATTTCTCAATTCAAAGGACGGGGGTTTGTTCTCGAAACCAAAATCCCTGAGGAAAGATTCATCGCAGCTGGACCAATCTAAGCACTGCAAGTACCACTGCTCAATTGGTCATAAGACAGACAAATGTCGGGACCTGAAAAGGGAAATTCAGAAGTTAATCGAACGAGGACAGCTACAGGAGTATGTCACAAACCCCAGACTGAAAGAGTTCAACAGTCTCAACAAATCGACAAGCCCAAGGACCAGTGGTGCAGAATCCACTGGCAGAAACACATGTCATAGTCAGAGGTAACCAAAAGTACGAGAGATCTAAGAGACAGTGGCGCCGAGAGACTAGAGAGGCCTACAATAGCTATCATTTATGCACCGCCAATGATCCCTCACTGGAAAATGTTGATTACTTTAGCTTCAGTGAAGCGGATGCTCAAGGAATTCTCCAGCCTCATGATGAAGTAGTGATAATCACAATGCCCATATCTGGAGTCAAAATTTGCAGGACTCTTGTTGACAATGGAAGTGCTGTTAATGTGCTCTTTTGGGACACTTATTTGAATATGGAATTGGAAGAGCGGTACCTGAGACTTCACCCTTGGAAAATCTATGTTTTTATTGGTGACTACGTCTATCTACCCTAAAGGTATAATCTCGTTGATGGTGGAGCTGGAAGAGCCACCATGTATGAGGAGGACTATAGCTGATTTCATGGTAATCGATGTTAAGTCTAATTACACAGCCATTCTAGGACGGCCAATCTTACATGAGATTAAGGCCACAACCTCAATATATCACTATATGCTCAAGTTTTCGACGGACTATGGCACCGCTATTATCCAAGGGGATTAGAGGCAGGCTCGAGTGTGTAGTATCATCAACATGCCAAGTCTAGTGAATGTCATTCAGGAGGCGACTGAGAAATTCAATGAGAAAGCTGAAGAGCTTTAGACTTTGGATCCCATAATGGATCAAAATGAACCAGAGCAGAGCCTGTAGAAGAGCTAATGACTATCTAAATGGATGAGAACCGACCAGAAATTCAGCTGCGAATTGGGAAATACCTGAAAGAGCTGGTGAGATCTGAGTTGATTAGTTTTCTAAAACATAATTTAGATGTGTTCGCTTGGACCTGTAAGGATATGGGAGGAATACTGAAAAAACTCACATGCCACCAGCTCAATATAGAGCTGAGCGCCAAGCCCAAGAGATAGAAGCGGAGACCACTGAATGGTGAACGATCTAAAGCCTTAGCCAAAGAAGTAATCAAACTACTTGGAAACTGATTTATTAGAGAGCCGAAGTACTCGAAGTGGGTTGCAAACTTGGTGCTAATGAAAAAGAGTAATGGACCTAGTGATTATGCATTGACTTCACAGATCTTAGCAAGATGCGCCCAAATTATAGTTTCCCACTTCCTAGAATTGATCAATTTGGTGATGCCACTGCCAGTCATGAATTACTTGGTTATATGGACACATACTTAGGGTACAACCACAATCAAATCTCAATGGCTGAGGAGAACCAAGAGCACACTTCTTTTGTAACTGACTGAGGTCTATATTGCTATCAAATGATGCTATTCGGCTGAAAAACGCCAAAGCTACTTACCAGAGGTTGGTCAAGCTAAACAGATAGGCAAAACAATGGAAGTTTATGTCGACAATATGTTGGTAAAAAACACCAAGGCCACTGACCATATCCAAGATCTGGAAGAGATGTTTGCAATCTTGAGATAGTAAACTAAACCCCAAAAGTGCTCATTTGGAGAGGCATTAGGAAAGTTCCTTGGGTATATGGTTAATCAAAAAGGTATTGAGGCCAATCCCACTAAGATCCAAGCCCTGGTTGATATATGAGCCCCGACAAAAGTCAAAGATGTACAAAGTTTAATTGGGAGAATCACACCCTCAACCGATTTGTGTCTAAATCGACAGATAAGTGCAAGCCCTTTCTTGATGCTTTGAAGACCGGTAAAGACCTCAAATGAACAAAATCTTCCATAGAGCCTTCTAGGACTTAAAGGCCCAGTTGGCTTCGCCACGGTTGCTCTCCAAACCTGTCCCTCGGGAGTCACTGTCAATTTACTTGGCAGTCTCAGAAGTTGCGGGCAGCTCTGTATTAGTGATCACTGGAGAGATAATTCAGAAACCAATCTACTATGTTAGCCAAGCTTTAAAGGATGCTGAGCTCAAGTACCTTGTTATTGAAAAATTAGCTTATGCCCTAATAATATCCTCGCGCAAGTTTAGACCATTTTTTTAAAGCATCCAATTGATGTGTTGATGAACCTTCTTTTGAGACAATCTCTCCAAAAGCCTAATACCTCTGGCCATTTGATGAAATGGTCAATGGAGTTAGGACAGTTCGACATTTTCTATAAACCGAAAGCAGCAGTTAAAGGCCAAGCCCTGGAAAATTTCATAGCTGAATTTAATAAATCACCAGAAGTGACAATGAAGTGATGACACTTGACAAATGTTTGTGGATGGATCAGCAACAGAGGCTTGTTTAAGAGACAGAGCAGTACTGGTCAGCCCCGAGAAGAAGCACTACTAGCAGTCACTTAGGTTCACATTCCCCACCACAAACAATGAGGCTGAGTATGAAGCCCTTCTGGTAGGACTAAAAAATGGCCAAGTCAACGGGAATTTCAAAGTTAGTGATCAACTGCGGCTCGCAGCTAATAGTCAACCAGGTCAATGGAATATATCAGACAAAGGATAAGAAGATGTGTGCTTATCATAAAATTGTAAAGTTAGAACTATCAAAGTTCACAAGCGTTGATGTGATACAAATTTCAAGGTCAAAAAACAGCCAAGCCGATGCCCTTGCCTGGCTAGTAGCTAGTGAAGGTTCTGAAGATCTCGAAGGTGTACCAATTGGCAAAGTTGATAGTACAGCCGTATAGGAAATAGAAGTGATGATCATGGAAGTTGGATGGATGAAATTGTCCAACACTTGAAAGATGGGTCGTTACATAAAAATCGTGAGCAAGCAAGGAAATTGAGGATAAGGGCTGCGAGGTATCTGCTGATTGATGATGTCTTATATAAAAGAGGTTACTCACAGCCACTACTCTCGTGCTCGAGTGAGAAGGAAGCTAACTATGCTCTGAGAGAAGCCAATGAAGGTATATGCGCTAATCATATTGAGGGCCAGGCTTTAGTAGCTAAAGTTCTTCGTCAAGGTTATTTTTGGCCAAGTTTAAAAAAGGATGGGATTGATTTGCTAAAAAGTGTGACAAGTGTCAACGTTACGCTCCAATGAATAGAGTTCCTTCAGAACAACTCACATCAATGCTGGTACCCTGGCAGTTTGCAAAGTAGGGGATAGAGTTGATTTGACCATTCCCAAAAGGCAAAGGATCCACCATGTATGCGATAGTCACCATCAACTACTTCACAAAGTGGGCAGAGGCAGAACCCCTGGCCACCATAACTGAAAAGAAGACAACTGGGCTCATTTGGATGTCTATTATTTGTCGTTTTGGCATCCCACATGCAATTAGGACTGACAATGGCAAACAATTCGACAATGTCAAGCTTAGGGCATTCTATGAGGAGTTGAAGATCAAGAAGCATTACTCCACTCCAAATCATCCACATGCTAATGGCCAAGTAGATGTGGTGAATAAGATAATCAATCATACACTCAAGGCCAGACTTAATGATTTGAAGGGGACTTGGGCTGAAGAGTTACCAGAAGTGTTTTGGTCATATAGAACCATTTGCAGAACAAGCACCGACGAGACACCTTTTTCTCTGGTATTTGGAACTGAAGCGGTAATCCCCATGGAGATAGGTCTCCTATCTTATAAGGTCCAGCATCATGAAGAAGAGCATAGTGAGGAGGCCCTGAGAATGGAGATCGGATTTGGTTGAGGAAAAAAAAAGGATACAATCAGACTTGAAAAATGCGACCTACAAGCAAAGAAGAGCCAGATATTCTAACATCAACACATGGATCACAAGGACCCAATTGGGAAGGACCATATCAAGTAGCCAGGACTTTATCCAATGGAGCTTATGAGTTGGAGATAGTCGATGGAAAACCGTTGCTTCACCCTTAGAATTCAGAACATTTGAAAAAATATTTCTAGTAGCTGGGAAGACGGCCACATATTAAGCATCTAGATGAGGGTTTCATTCTAGTATCTACTCAATTTAATGGTTAAGTCCTGAAGAATTTCCACTCTACTTTGATGGTAAACACTTGTTAAGTGATCGTAAATACAACTTTCTACCTTGCTTGGAGATCTACTTAGCTTGGAAATTAGGATCTGAATGAAAGTCTCTACTTTATTTCACAAGGGGATTGTAAATACTACTTTCTAATGTTCTACTTGAACGAAATAAAGTATTTTCTAAAATTGGCGACCCAGCCATTCAATAAAGTCAAAATCAAAGAATTGAAGCTATGGCAAGGCTCCACTTGGGAAGAACAAGGCAGAAACAAGTCTCCCGGCTCCAAGTAAAGCACCAATCCACATTAAAGGACCTGAGAGGTGCCCGAGGACTTAAATGAGCTGAAGAAAAACCAGCGAGTGACTAAGACCAAGGAGAATACAAAAAAAAGTCAGATATGATCCGGTCCTGAGAATGCCCACCCCCTTATGTCATTTAAGTGGGGGTGAGCACTCGGAGTTGAAAGCATAAGTTTACAATATAGCACACGGAATAAAAATCTATCTAAAGAAAAATGAGTTACCCCATTAGTTGAAGTTACAAGTCACTACATACATCCTAGTATTGGAAACAAAAGCAGCCCACATGGCCTCAAAAGTTAACTGATCTGCTAGGAAATGATAACACCATTACTAGGCAAAACTCATTACATTCATTCAAATACTAAGCTAAAGCATCTATCCTACTTGAGTAAAGGTGACAATTTTGATACTACCGAAGGCAAAATAGCATAAGCGACAAAAGTCGTGAAATTTCAATCCTGAATCTCTATAGTAGTAGGAGGTGTATCTGGAACTGGAACTGAACCCCTCTCTCGAGCCTCGCTCAATGGCTCAATTGGATCAACATCGAACTCTGGGATCACGGCCTTGACTCTCGCTTCTGCCTGATCTCTCTTTGTGGTTTCCAGTCATCCACAAGAAACTGAATGTCAAAGTTAGGATCTTTCTTCTTGTTCGTCTCGATCATAGACTCCTAAGTAAATATAAGAGTATCGGTGATGTCAATCTCATATGCCTTAGACTCCTTGTATTTCTCCAATACCTTAATCTCGACCTTGGCTAAAGCTACTCGGACATTTTCAATCTTCAACTCAACCTCTTGGAGTGTTGTATCCTTCTCTAGTAGCTGAAGTCTGAGTCTCGCCACTTCTTCATTATGCTTCTTGTCTGCCTCAGAGGCTGCAAGGTTGAATTCCTCAAACTCAGCTTCAAGCAAGGTAAACTCTTCTTTGATCTCTCATACCGTGTCTGAATCTACCAAAGATTGACCCAGCATCTCCTTGAAGTGCTCTTGGTACTTCCTGATTTGCTCTTTAGTGTGAGCCAAATAATTAATTACTACCCCCAGGCAAGCGACAATGGCTGAAGCATTAGACAGAACTTCCATTCTTTTGGCTAAAATCCTATATTTCTTAGTCCAGTTCCGGGCTAAGACTAGCCAAGAACTTTTCATTGAATCTGGCAATAACTCTATGGCATCTGACTGAGCACCGCTAGAACCCATCATATCCCTCAAAGTCTTGGAGATAAACCCTTTTTTCGACCTTTGCCCCTCTGCCCTATCATCGTTCCTACGTAGATAATGGTTCTCCTCATCAGAAATCTGGATGGGTTTAGTGGGAGTAGGACGATGGGCCATCTCAATAAGCCCCGAAGAAACATCAGCTAAAACCCATTTTCCAAGACCGATATCCTCTCGAGCAAGAGGTGCCGGTCAGGACCCCTCGAGAAGGGATTTCCCCGCTGCTGTGGGGCGTGAGATCTGACCCTTAGATGCTTGCTTTCTCCTATTGATGAGAACCTTTCTATCACCTATCATAACTTTGCCTCTACAAGGATAACCTGAACATGAGAAGAAGAGAGGCATGAAACATTTAACCAAAAAAAAAAAAGAGAGGGGACAATTAGAGAACTCATGAAATCTAGGAGAAAGTAACGGTGGAATAAGATAATAAGGGAGTCATAAGCTAATCCGGAACTCCTCAAGTTAGTCGGTGATAACAATTTCTTAAATTTTCCTTTTAAAGATGGCATGTCATGCAACGCCTTGTATTTTGTTGTGAGCTCCTGAAGCTGAGAGGATTGGGATTCCCTGTAAAAGAATGTAGGTCAGAAAAATTAGGGCTAATGATAAAAAAAATAGGGGGCGAAGAAACTCAATGCAATCATAAAATTCAAGTGAGATGGTAGAATCCTCAGTGCCGAGTCTAGGACTACTCATCCAATCTCCCGTAACATAAAACCAATCATCCATCCAGTCCTTGTTATATGCACCGAGGCCAAGTATAACATTCTTCCCGAGTTCCTTCCGAGACATAAGATAAAACCATCCAGACCCAGTCTTTTGCTCAGACCGAAAGTCACGGTGATCAAAGGTTCTTAGATCAATGATACAATATCCTTGTAAATTCCAAAGTATAATGAATGCCAAAAATCCAAAAATGTCCTCCAACTGTTAGGTGCAATCTGAGATGGTGCTAATCCCCAATGGCAGAGATAATCAGCAACTAATCTAGGAAGTGAAAGTTGCACCCCCACTTCAATCATCCTAATAGGTAATGCCCAAAAACTTGGTCGCATGTCAAATGCGCCAAAATAATAAAAAGCTTACTCCACTAAATTTAAAATAACTTGTAGAAACAGAAAGTAAGGGGTCAAACCCCACAGAGAACGTTGGGTAAATCTAAGTGTTTTGTGTCAACTAGTGAAAATAGGGGTTTTGTAAATTGAACTAAAATTAATAAAAATAAAAGAAGAAAGCAAATAATGAATATTCACAAAGACAAGTAAGAAAATAAACGTTAGCTCCAGTTCTTGGTTCAGTTGTGCACTTCATATAAAAGATAGTAATTAATTATAACGTCATTTCTACTTTTTTACAAAACTATTAACTCTAGATAATAATAAACTCTGATACCCGAATTTTCCCTTAAGTGTATCTAATCAAAATAAACTCTTCAATTAGACCTAACCGTTTGGACAACCCTAAAATAAGATCTTTAGATTTAGAACAACGATTGCATGAAAAATTAGGAAACTAAGTTAATCTAAGCAATAAATCCGCAAGTTCAATCTATTTAACTTAGGATGTGTTATCCCTAATGATTAACAATCATTAGTTTCTACGAGAATTAGGAGGAACAACAATTACAGAATGAATTCCCAAATCTAGCAATAGAACATCTATCATTCAACGTAGTAGGCCTAAGCTTGGTCGAACAATCAATATTCATAGGCAATAATAAGAATAGAATAAAACAAACAATTTCACAAAAGAGCAAAAAACAACATTACTAGAATTGATTAATTAAAAGCAAGAAGTGGCAACAACATCCCCTTAAACCGAAGGAAGAAAGAAGTTATCCTTGTGGCTCACTCGGGAAAATCTTCCTCCGAACTCGTCTTTAATGTAAAATAAATAATTGTATGGAGTTGTGGGGAGTTGTGTCTCTATTCCTAAGACCTGACTCCTTTATATAGGGTTTAAAAAACCTAAGAAAAAGACTAAAAATCGTGTACAACTTATAGTATTAAAAAAGTACCAAGGAAACAAGGAAAATCAACAAATCTGCTCGCGTAGGGAGTCAGTGCGGCTACACCAGCCAGCAGTGCGGCGACACCACTGGTTCTATTTGGTTTCTGTGTTGCAGTACGGCTGAAAGTGCTGTACGGCCACACAGCTTCTTTTTTTTTGTTCTTTTCAGTCCGTCATGTTTTGTCTTTTAACACCTTGGTTCCCCAAACTCCAAAACTATTGCACAACATGCCCAAACTTGACCCTTTTTTAATTATCTCATTCTTCCTATACAAATAAACAAGCTAAACATAAATAAATATTTTAACATAACAAATCATATAATAAACTAGGGTTAATTATACCTAACGTGCCCAACCTTTCAAGTTTGTTGAGATTACGTCCCTAACTGTTAATTTTACTTGTGAGGGTTCCTAACCTTTCAAAAGTGTTACACCTGAGGTCCCTCTGACGATTTTCATCAATTTTCACCTTTAAAATTGGGAGTATTATCGTAAAATACCAAAAATTGAATATTTTAACACTTAAAAAAAAAGGGAGATGTATATTGGCTACCAGAAGGAGGCAGTCTCCCCCATTTTTTGGCTGCCATTCTTTGGCCGGCAATGGCAGCAATCTTGGCTACCTCTCTCCTTTATTGGAAAGAAATGGTAGGCATCTTGGCTGCCATTTCTGGCCAAAAAAGGGAAGAGACTCCCCCCCTTTGGCTACCATTTCTGGAAGCCCGAAGGGGCTCAATGGCCACCGGAAATGGTAGCCAAAGGTGCTACCATTTCGGGCAACCTCGAGGGGGAGTCTCTCCTTTTTTTTAAAAAAATTTTTTTAAACATTAAAATAATTATTTTTTTGTATTTTACCAAAATACCCCTAAAATTAAAGAAGGAATTAATGGTTTCTGTCTGAAGGACTTTAGGTGTAACGATTTTGAAAGGTTGAGGACCCGCAAAAGGAAAACTAAAAGTTAGGGACGTAATCTCAACACAGCTGAAAGGTTGGGGACGGTAGTTACCCAATAAACTATTAGTATAGAGAAATTAAACAACCTAATAAAGCACCTATCAAATGCGATGCTATCATTGGAAATTTATCAGCATGCTCAGCGGGAAGAAAAAGTGTTATGGTCGAGGGAATGTGATAATCTGCTCGTAACCTTTCCAAGTCAAAAAGCGTGTGTAATGACGGGCAATGCTGACACTCCCATTTCAAAGTTTAATTCTCAACTAGAGGAGGCCTGCTCACCGAACAACTAGGATTATTTCTGTAAACTGTCCTAAGTCTACAAGCACGAGACGGGCCCTCAGAACCATTGATCACAGGAATAAGCTGATTGGAACCCTTCTCTGGCCACCAAGACAAGCACCGTTAGCATTTCTCTCACCCTCACCCTCATATGAGTCCTCACCGTCAACCCCTCACCATCGACCCCTCTTTTACTGTCAGAACCAGATTCACAATACTACTTGTTTCATCCCCCTCATATTGGCATTTGGCATTCTCAACACCACTCTTAAAGGCACCAATCTTGACTATAAATTCAACAGATTATCCAAAGGATTACCTAATAAAAAAATCAGAGCTGGCAAGTACTAGATCAATCATGGAGAACAAGAGCTGGAATAGGTAATGATGAATCTCGGTGCTTCGAGTCAACCTCCTCAAAAAAGCGAAAATGTTGGAAAGACGACATCATCAAACAAAAAACTTTAATATTTGAAGCTAAAAGTCAATAGCCAATTTCTCAAGCCCTGCTGCAACTTCCCTCAAACCATACAAGAACCTCTCATTTGTTTTATGAATTTCTGCTACAAAAATCGAAAAGCGAAAAAGATGGATTTGAAGTGTTCTCAATCACACGACCATAATGACACTGCCAAAATTTCGACTTTGATAATGTCAAAATATCCCACATAGAAGGCATTATTATTCATGAGAGCAAATTGGATCGAGCTAGTTACAAACCTGAGATTAGTGACGGCAAAGGTTCACGAAGGACGACTCCATAATTCTGGCTAACATGGCAGTGAGAACCCCACTCGTCAGCCCACTAAAATTCCAAATTCAGCAACCAAAAGCCAACAGCCCAGAACGCGCTCTTGAACTCAATGACAGGAAGAGAGCAGCTCGAACGTAGCACTTAAATCGACCGATAAAAAAGTATTAACCCGGGAAGAGAGCCTTAGTTCGATGATGAAAAGAGATGGCTAAAAGAACTCAATTCAGTACTTCTAAAGAGATGTGAAGAGCTCAGCGATGGTAAGAAGATGTTAAGAGCTCGAGTCAGCACTTCTAAAGACTGAAGAGAAGCTCATTACTTGAACTGGGTCTTCTTGAGCCGACAATTAGAAACTAAGATGCAAGATGAATGAGCCAAACTAAGATGCAAGATGAATGAGCTGTTGGAAATTCAGCACCGCTCATCAAAGTCACAGCTGAAATGATAAAAAGAAATTTCAATTCAAAAAAATTCAGACCCGCCGGGAAGACACCAAAGTCACGGCTGAAATGATAACAAGAACTTTGAATTCAAAAAAAATTTAGCACCTGGTTAAGATACCAAAGTCACGGCTGAAATGATAAAAAAGAACTTTGAATTAAAAAAAATACAGCACCAGGTTAATGCTTAAAGACACGACTGAAATGATGAAATGAAAATGAGTGGTTTTGGGTCTGTGTGAGAATTCAAATTCTCAAAGGAATTCAGTGTATGGGCCTGCATGAGAATTCAATTTCTCAAAGAAATTCAGTGCGTGGGTCAGTGGGAATTCAAACTTTCAAATGATTTTGGATCATGTGGGTCATAGTGTGAATTCAAATTTTAGGAAAAAAACTGTGCATATTCAACACCACTGGGAGACTTACGCGTTTTTTAAGAAAAATTCAGCACCTCTAAAAAGTCTTGTGAAATTTAGAGTATCACTTAGCCAGCACTTCTAAAAAGCCTTGTGAATTTTGAAGTATTACTTAGCCAGCACTTCTGAAAAGTCTTGTGAAATTTAGAGTGCACCTCTAAAAATTCTTGGCGAAAAAAAATTGAGCCCCACTGATTAAATCGAGTGAAATGCTTTGAAATGATTGAAGCTAAACTCGAGTGAAATCACAATCGTGAGATCCGATCTAGCAATTGAAGTTAAAGTTGAATCCCCCAGAGAAGTGAAGTCAAGTCCAGACTCGGTTATGGCATGAGGTTGACGATTTTGGAGATCTTTCTTATTTTAGAGTTTTGGAAAGCAAGTCAAGTGAAAAAATGAGAGTTCAACACAGCTAAAAGAAATCTTTTATATAGAAGAAGGCAGACTATGAGACGTAATCTGTAAAATTTCATACTAACAAATCAAATGACAAGTGACATGTGGCATATGACATCAGCACCAATATGCTCCTAATAGATGAAAGTACCCGAATTCGTTACACGCAAACTCAAGTACTTGGGGGCAATTGTTGTAGGCTCGTTCAGAACCAGTGCACGTCTTCTGCCAGCACATGCAAGGGCCAAAATTAGATTCCAAATCTTAAGGGATTGGCTCCTCTCACATAGTGGCTGAGATGATAGCTGGTGGAAGTCAATTATAAAGACAAGTCAGTCAAAGTTATCGTACTTATATTGTACTAAAACGGTTGTACTTTCACTTTCCATCTTAGAATGTTCTATTTGTACCTGTGATGTACTTAATGGCAGGAGCCCTAAAAGTTTGTAGAGTGCCAGCTCACCTCCTCTCACCAAGGACTATAAATATAGATGGGGAAGGCTCATTTAGGGGATCTATATTTTTATATAACAATTTCTCTCTCTAAAAATCCAAAATATATCCAACATGGCTTGGGATCTTAAACAAGACCTGAAGTTCATAACTTAATTTTATATTTATTCAGTAGGCCTGACACGTTGGTCTACATTTTGTTGACTAGGACTCAAACATAATCCGACATCAACAAGTATGATAACCTTCCCCGACCCCATTCTCAAGTCTTTCCAATTTTCTTTATTCCATCACCGACCTAATTACCCGTTTAATAGGGCATTCTCTATCTTAATAGGGTCGCATACCTGTGGGTATCGGGTTTGACTAATTTTTTTTACCATCTCTACTAAGTTCACTTAATAGCATTCCATATCGAGTAAAATAAAATAATTATTAGTTAACAATAGGATATTCAAAATATTGTAGTTCAATATGACTAAACATACATTATTTAACATTTTGTACTAATGTTAAGATAAAATTTGATTTAGTAACTTTCCGCGCAATGTACACGTGAGAATCTAGTTTAACTAAATAGAACTTCAATTGAATTTACTTAGAAAATTTAATATTTATTATTTTTACTTCGCTAAAAAAAGAACTTGAAAGGTATCTTGAACCAATAGTTAATTAACTAATTTCATAATGTAGTCCAATAAAAAATTAACAAATGTTCTTTTACTGTTACATGTCTCTACCACATTTCGCCACATCATAAATTTAGTTTATTACAAACCTTTGGTTTTAGATATAAAAAAAAAAAAAAAAATCCTATAATCAATATATTATTGGACTCAAATAAGCTAATGATTTAAGAATATTGAGACATCAACTTAAGTGAAAATTATAAAGTAAAACTTTAACTTTAAATATTTGGGATAATTTTACGAAAAATATGTCTGTAGTTTGCCCTTGTTTGTTAATCGTTTTGATGCTCATATTGAGATTTTTTATTTGACACCCATTTTTTTGAAGGGGATTTGATGCTTGTTTGGCATAAAATAATAGCATAGTTATCAAAAGAATAAAAATAGTAAGCAGAATTTGTTAAAAAAATAATATCATAATATATATCATACTTACCAAAAGGATAAAAATAAACAAAAACTCTTTAAACACGGAAGAAAGAAAGAAAGAAAGAAGCCACAAAACGCAAAAAGGAAATGAAAAAAAAAAAAGAAAAAGAAAAGGACTACCAAACTTTGAATAGTAAAAAATAGAGTGCATCTTTTAATAAGGTAGATAAAGATAGAGATGGATTTGGATATGACTAAATCAATGTGACGGTTAAGTTAAAGGTAGTTTTTTTTATTTCTTTATGACTTCTCAACTAACTTCGACTTTTGAATTCTGATAGGTTACTTTTAAATTAAATGTGACACAATCAATGCAACATTTTGAAATTAAATTAAATGTCAAAAAAAAATAAAGAAAGAAATAAAAAATGAATTTTCAAAAAGAAAAACCACAAAAGAGGAATCTATATAGATCCCAAATGACGTGTTCCTTTAGTACGGATGATTCAATTGCACCACATTTTCACGTGTTTTTTGGAAGCACGTATAAATATAATGGCCGCATTTTTCTAAAGATGATACTACACATACACTCCATCTCGTGTCGCAATTTAATATGATAAATGTGAGGTGGACACGAGATGAGGTGGACATATATCATTATCCTTTTGTAATCCTGTAAGGAATTGGGGTTCCATCCCAAAAGTTTAACCTATCAGGCGGAGTAGCATAATTCCTTATAAACCCATCATTTTTCCCATGTCTAGCCGATATGGGAACCGTTCACATTTTTTCCCAACAATCCCTCTTCGAATGAAAAACCACATGATCTTAGCCCCTCTTCAACTACTAGTCCATCCGTCTTCTTTGCTCTTTTAAGGTCCAAACATCTACTGCATGTGCCACCACCTTAAGTGGACACAATCGCCTTGAAAGCCGCCCATGGATTTTTTCGACTATCACAATTCAACTTTAGGGGCCACTTCCTCCGTTCGCAAATATTTGGGATCTCTCACACGCACCCACATAGTTAAGTTTGCTTGCAAAACATCACAAAGATTACAAAGAAGATTGACATTCAATTTAACTATTACAAAAGGTATTACAAAAAGCTTTAAAAAGGAACATAAAAATGAAAGAAAAAATCCCCTTTGCTATCGCTTGCGTAACTTCACTTTCTAGTAATTGTAGAGTCGAAGTATCGACCAGGGCTCATATTTTAGTGCCCAACTCCCACAATTGCAACATCACAAAGCCCACACTAATCCGACACACTTGTATCATCAACCACCAAGGTTAAATATCTCCCACTAAGAAAGGAAGCAAAGACGAGTCCCACAAAGGAAGATAGGCTTCAGCCTTTTAAAAATACTAAGTAATTAAAGGAAGAAAAAACCCATATGCCTTTTGCTTTGATTTTCTTGTGTATTGTGCGTGTTCATTTTCCCACACCACTCAAGTATTTATAGGAGAGAAAACACAATTCAAAAGGTACAACGATAAGATAAGCTAATATCTCAAAAGATATTATCCAAGATCCCCAAGTAGATTCAAAGTGTCTCTTATCATTATCCAACCACTTGAGCAACAACCAAGTTGTTTACACCTCTAAAGTAGTAATTATCTAGCTACCTCATTGTAGAGTTGGGCTTTTACTATTCAGTCTTTGGCTTTCAAGCCTCAAAGTTTGTCATTTATTTCGTTTGGGTCCATGTCATGACTGCCCCCCAACAAACCTCTGCATTGATATCTAATAAGCCTGCAAACAAAAGAATACACAAAGTTAATTTTTACTTAATCAAGGTGCCAATCAAAAATTGGAAATAAAATCTTACCACTAGACCAAAACATTACCACACTTACCACCAAAAACTTACAGGCAAGTATACAAACTTGGGGAAGTTGCTCATCCCCATTTGGAATAATTCAAATATAGGGAACTCAACCCTGTATACTAAATAAGTGGTTCCATCTCACCGCCACTTACATAACTAGCTAAAGTAGGTTCTTCTGGGTGATCTTCGACTTTTGCCTCCACCTCATTAGAGGCCTCTACATAATCAGGTATTTTACATGTAGAAAATTTCTAGCACTTAATCACCTCACCACTGGTGATATAAATGTCATTCCTCTTCACCCCATACATGTAAACTGAGCCCTTGTACATTTTTAGCATCTCGTTGCATGTTTCACAAGTAATGCCAACTTTCTCCAATTTGCCAACTGATATAGATTCCTGTCAGCTTTAGGAACATATCTAACCCCTTCTAATGCGAGTACACAACCAATGTCAAAGCTCACAACAATATCACCAATCCCACACAAGGAGTATACAATTCCATTCAAAGCACAAAGATGGTTACTCTCATATTCATGCAAATTTACAAACCAATTCTTATGGGATGTAACATGATAAGATGCAGCAGACTCAAGTAATTATTCACATAAATAAGATTGTTTAGTTAGATAAAGATATTAGCACTTAACATGATATAAATTTCACCATATTCTACATTGGAGGCAACAATGACATTAGACGCCCCATCAACTTTCCCCTTTCCTCTTTCTAACTTCTTTTCTTCTACTCGACAATCCCTAACGAAATATCCGAACTTTCGCCAGTGATAACACGTCCTCCCTTTTGCCCTCGATTTGGAATTATCCGTACTTCTATCATTCCTACCACTCTCATCACCAGAGTCATCGCTCTCTCGACTCATATGATACATATTACCACGCACACCTCTCACCATGAGGACCGCAATGGCAACACTACTCTGCTCCTCTGGTTTTTCAGCTCTCGTTTCCAACTCCCAACTCTTCAAAGAATTAATAAAAATCTCAGAAGTCAAAGATCTTTACCATACGTGAACGTATTTTTCACATCTTTATATCTATTAGGTATAGCATTCAACAAAAGAATAGCTTTATACTGACCAGTTAAAGTTTCACCACAGTTAATAATATTTTGCACAAGTTTGTTGAACACATCAAGATTATCATCAAGATATTTCAATGAATCAATTTTGAAACTAAAAAACCTTCCAAGCAAATATAATTTATTGTGAGTAGATTTAGACACATACAGTTGTTCCAATTTTTCCCATAGTGCTTTAGTAGAAGCATACTTGCCAACATTTCTTAGCACATTATTAGACAAGTGTAAAATGATAGAAGTATATACGAATTCATCCAATTTATTTTTCTTAGCAGCATCAACATTGTTAGGAAAAGAATCATCAACAGTTTTAGAAACTTTTCATTGCACCAAAATACCTTTCATCTTTTGTTACTAAATAGCCAAATAGCAAAATCACCTTTACTATTAAAAGTTGTCAACCCAAAATGTGCTACCATAAAGGAAAAATGAATGCACAAACCACAAAGTATTAAGCAATCAATAATAACGCTATTTTGTACGCCCACAGGATTCTATGAGAATCAAGTTCTCAGGTTAAGGGAAGATACAAAGCACATGGCCAACTAGCAACAATTATTAACAAAATATCGAAAGCACTTCAAATAATGGCATATAACACAAAGTAAATGAAATACTAGTAATTCCTAATATCACACCCATCGGTGATATTCTATTGCGAAAAATATATTGTTTTTATTTAAAAATAAAGAAAACACAATATCGAGTGGACCCTATTTCACGGGTCTAAAAAAGGAAATATGAACACAAAAAATGCACCGAGCACACCGGAACCAAAACTATCCCACATTGAGGAATATTGGAAATTCATTCAACCACCACCAAAATGTAGCCTACTAAATTTTGAGTAGAACGCCACCAGCCGCGCAACCAAACTCTGCCATATGTGCGCCACCACTGTGATTTGTTGTCTGCCTGTCACCTGTCCACACGCCGCCACTGGAGACCTCTTCTGCTGCCACATACCACACCAGTTGAGAGCCTATCTCTTTTTCATTCGTCCGGTGCGGTCCATTCACTGAGAAAGTGGCCAGAGATTGGTCAAACGGCGAGTTACAGCTTCGGTTTCTCACTTCTTCGCAATTTTACCGACGAGTTTTCTCTATTTTCTGGTCCTAAAACATGCCTCTATGCTCTGATACCACTGTAAGAAACTGGGATTCCATCTTAAAGGATTAACCTATCCTGTGGAGTAGCCCAATTCTAAATAAACCCATTATTTTTTTGATGTCTAACTAATATGGGATTCGTTCGCAATTTTTTCCCAACAATTTCCCTTCGAACGAAGAATCACATGATCTTGGCCCCCTTCAACTAATAGTCTATCCATCATCTTTCCTCTTTCAAGACCCAAACCATCCATTGCGTGTGCTGCCACCTTATGTGGACACAACCGCCTTTTTCCAAGACCCAATCTACTGTGTCCGTCACTATATTACGTGGAAACAACCTCCTTAAGAGCTGCCCATAGATTTTTCTGACTATCACTGTAACGCCCCAAATTTGAAAGTATTATTTTATAATTTTATAGAACATGTGAAAATTTAATAGAATTGAAAGTTAAATTATATTTCGAGATGCTTCTATTAAGGGGCTAGAAATTTTAAAAGTTATTGACAATTTAAAAATAATTTGTATAAGATAACGTCATTTTACTATTTAAGAAAAAGAATGCAGTATATGTTAATATTCATAAGTCATTAACTTTAAAATACTATAAGTTTTAATTAGTGGTTTTATTAATCCCAGAAGTGCCATAATTGAATATTTTATTAAAGATTCACATGGCTACTAAGAATTCATTAATGAACATTGTTTGTCATACCAAATATTAATTCAAAATATGAGTCTGTAAAAAGAACACAAAAAGGAAAAAAAAAATTATTGTTTTTATATTTTTACGAAGCATGTGGAAATTTTTATAAAATTTAAATTATATATTTCGAGGTAAATCTCTAGCAGGTCGATCATCACACAGTTAAAAGTCCTTTATATGAAATTGTGGAATTTTATATACTAAACAGAAATTTCCTTGGGTATTTACAAGGGTTCATTTCAATTAAAGACTAAAAGAACATATATGAGACTTTAAGGATAAAATAGTAATTATAATAATTGCATTTTAAGCCCCTCAAAGCATTTATAAATATGGGTCACTTGGGGAAAAGGTTTTCGCACAAAATTTCTAAAAATGTTAGAAAACCCGCAGCCCTTGGAAAGGAGGCCCACCCCTCAAATCTTTTGGGGGCTCGTCCCCTTCCCATAGAAGCGAGCCCCTTCCATATATATAAATAATAAATAAATTATTTATTTATTTAGTTATCTTATAATTAGTCAATTTTTTTGGTTCATTAATACTTAACATAATTATGCCTTATAGGTTATTGATAAATTTATATTTGCAGTTTAGGATTGCTAATCATTGGTTATATTATTCTTAAGTGTTTTTCGTTTTGATAAATAGATTACTAATTTGTCTCAAATAGATATTAAGGAGATTAATATAAGAAATCTTATATTTTCATGTTTAAAATAAACCTATTAAGTTGGGTAGAAATCGATGGTTAGTGCAATGTCATAGAGTGCTGAAGTTCTTAGCACCCTTAAATAGCTAAGGATAAAAGTAAGTAACGGTTAAACTATAATGCAAAATAATAGTATTGTGTGCTCCTTTGTGACAACGTAGTATTTAAATTTTTGTCATGGCTTATAATATTTATATGATACTATCTTTATTATGGGATGTGAAAGTTGAGCATGACATATTTGGCGCATTAGGACATATGTTATTGAACATATGATGTTATATGCCATATGCACCTATTTAAGTAAGATGACATAGACGAGAATATGCATGTGGCATGATGATTGACATGAGACACAACAGAGAATGGTGTGATCCCTGTGTACTTATATCGCATTGTATTTGTCCTATGAGTATATACATGTACGAGTGTTGGGTGCCTGGTGATAGCCGACTGGATATATATACTAGATGTCGTGTTGAGACCCAGCGGTTGTATGTTATGGCCAGGCCTTAATTGTTTGATGATATTGGTAAGCTCTTGTCATCTCCTAAGCCGATTTGAGGCAACAACGGGCATGTCGAAGGATCCCAAGGCGAGGTAAGACTATGATGGACCTTTGGGCAAGGCATATGCATGCAGGCCTTTTGATTATAAATTCATGCAATGTTTTACACGAGGGATGTGGGCCCTATTTGCATTGTGGTATGCAGAATCATCATATATAGGCATTATATACATATGCAAGCCATTACTTGCTTAGCGTTAGCTGTGTAACAATGCAAGTAACGAAGGTTGATGGCAACTCCAAGGTGATCAAAGGACTGTACAGGTCTACCACCCGGGGCACCCTAAAAGTTACAAATCTTTTTATTTTAGAAGTAATTACTATGTTATAAAAGTTAATTATTTTCTAAAGATAGCCCCCGATTTTCCCTACCCTTACTAAGAAGCGAACTTTAATCATTGTTGAGCAAACATGTCTTTATTAAATTATCTTACAAATATATTCTACCACTTTGAAAATAAATTCTATATGGCTTAAATTATTTTTTCGAAAATATTATTTGAGAAAAATAGTTCTTCAAATACCGAAAATTTGTACATATTAATGAGTATACATGTGCACGTAAAGTATGCAAGCATGTAATTGAAAAGGATGTGTTTTACATTGCTTCATCTTGTTGTTAACATGGCGACATGTGTGGTTGGGTGCCTAGTATCATGTTAAGACTGAATAAAAGTTTTACATGTTGAACCGATATGAGATAAGTATTGCATATTTCCTATCTTGAGGAAAGAATGAAAAAAATTATTGGAGAAAATAATTCTTTAAAGATTTCGATTGATTTGCATAATACTTGAATTTTGAAATGAATGAAGTGAAGTAGATCAATGAAGAAAGTATATAGGATTCGGTATTTGACTTTTGAATTCCCACTCGTATGTTATGCTTTGGGGTACCTTAAATTCCACCTTGGTGGAAAAATCACTGAAACTAGGTTGTTATGAGATCTGACAAGAGATAAATACTAGAAAAATTTTGAATTTTGACTTTTTATATTAGAAAGGATAGGCGGAACTTATATTAGCTGCCCTATTGGTTGGCTGTGTATAACAGAGTCATTCCAACTTAAGTTGAATATAAAAGGTATATTCATGGATCCAAATGCCAACTAGGATTGTATGATCTCACATAGAGGTACTAGAAATACTATAAAATTAACTAGTAATTTCACCTGTGCGTTGCACGGGATACTTTGACCAAATAAAATAAACAGCATAAATATAAATAGCATAATCCATGATTGTGTAAAAATTGTAAACATCTATTATGTGTTTAAACAAAAATTGATGTACAAATATATTAAAGAATAATCCAACGTGGTCATTTGGGAAAGTTAATGTTATAATTCAGTCGCTTCAGTGTTGCAAGTTTCAGAGTAAATGGGATAGTGAACAACAATTATTATTCCAGAAGCTATTGCATTTTGAAAGCATAGGGAAGCCCGCAAGATAACCTGCATTCACCAAGTGAAATTGAGTTAATTATGTCAAACATTACATAATAGAATTATAGAGCAAACACAGAATTAAAATTTACATACCTAAAGGTTAAAGAAAACATATGACTATAAATTGTTGAATAACTTCTTGTAAACAACATTCAACATAGACTTGCTAGGGTCTCCGTTGTCGTTACATATCATAAACTTCAATCCATCATGATCCATCACCCTCGAAATGGCTACATACAACTACCCATGGATGAACACAGGCCTCCGAAGGAAAATACCAACATTCTCGAGAGATTGACCTTGACTCTTATTAATAGTCACCACATAATAGACCATCAATGGGAACTGTCTCCGTTGAAAAGTGAATGGCAGTCTAATGTCTGATTGAGTGAGGGTTAATCTAGGAATAACTATATAACCTTTTAATAATTCATTAGTAAACCACGGGTTCATTTAACAAATATTAAAGAATTAAATTCGGTTATAATGGTGTAAAAAACCATAGATTATATATATAATTAATGAGTTATATAGAAGTCGATTCAACTCTAAAAAAGCCAATAGTTTAAATGATTAATGTACTCAAATATTGATTTAACACAGGTGAAATGTTTATAAGATAATATAGAAATCAAACTAACAATATAATTAATATTGTCATGTATTGACGTATAGAAAGTATGTGCCATGTAAAGTTTACCACAAAAGAACAATGGACAAAATAAAATCAGACAATTTAATAATCATCTGGATGATTTTTTTTTTTTTGATAATTGTTAAATTAGATGTTAAAAAATTGTCACATTCCAAATCGCGGTGACTCTAAATCAATCAAGTCGGCAATAACTCTGATAAATAAACTCTTCAAGGACAGATCGAATGCCTTAGTAATTAGCAACTACACAGCCAATTATGCATTAGTCCAACATGAGAAGTTGAAATAAATACACAAAACAACGTTCACCCAAAGTTACAATGCGTCCATAATTAATTTAATGTACATAAATGAGAATTGAGACGATTCCTTTAAAAACAAAATATCTTATTTCATTTGCAATTTTAAAAAAAAAAAAATTGATTGATTAATGCTTTTGCATTAATAAAAAATCAAAGACTCGAGTAAATTATTTGCAATTTAATATTTAAATTCATTATTTTTAAAAATAATCGTCATCGTAAAGTCAGACTTCAAGTCTGGTTTTTTTTGTCTTTACAAACATTTTTTTAAAAATAAAATTATTTACATTAACTTCAAAATATTAATATTCAATTAAAAATAAGTTGTGAAACTAATGAAGAAAGTTTGCTAAAATCTATCATTTAAACAAAGGTTTGCACGCAGACACAATAAGCAGCCCACGTGTAGTCAAAATAAAATATTTGAACAGATTCATCACATTTGTGTATTGGGATAAAAAAGATACAAAGTGACATTGCCAATTTTCCATCTATAAATAAGAGGTCCTCAAAAAGAAATAATTAGACAGATCAATACACATTGAAAACATATGAAGTTTAAAAAACTTTTGCAGTGGAGAAGCATTATATAAATCATACAAAGTTTAATCTCGAACTCAATTACATGAAATATTAATTGTCACAATTGGTCTTGCGAAAATATTTAAAACTATTTAAAAAAAGAAAAAAGAAAAAAACGAATTCAAAACCCGACACACGAATGAAGAATTTGGTATTCTTATACAGTGATTGATATGTCACAATATGCCTTTCCTTTTATGCAATGTTGATTTTAATTAAAAGAGAATATAATAACATTTGATATTGACGATGAAACAATGAAATAATAATAACATAATTACTTTCAAAATTTCAATTAGTTAGCAATAAATAATCATAAGAGACACAAGCAAACTAATTTATTTTGATTGTATTCATACTGCATTAAAAACATATAAACTATAGTTCGGACAAGTGTAGAAATTAACGAAAGAATTTAGACACCACCTGAAAAAAAAAATCATTCTAGGACTGAGGCTGAGTGTCAACTCCAAATGAAGTTCCACAGCTAGTGAACTGTACAAGGCTGGTGAAGATCGAATGACTATAATATCATGTGAAAGGCCATCATAAGTAATTTTAACAGCTTGAAAAAACAAATTAAATATTTGGCTAAATTTTTTGGCTTGAGAAAATGACTAAAATTCCGTCTGCAGTTGGGTGATGAGTTGATGATTAAATAGTCAAAATTTAATATAAGGTATGAAATGAAAAAGTTGGCTGAAAATAATAAAAAGTCTAAGAAAGGTTAGTTGCATAATTTAGGGTTTTTAATGATTAAGCCGTGAGCAATAGTTAGAGCAAATGGAGGAAAAATACCATTAATTGGGTTAGTTAGCAATTATCATTACAATTATCATTAAAGAATTGGATGAAAATGGGAAATTTATTCCAATAAGATTGATTGTTTGACTTAGTTTTCAAATTCTATAGTAATTGGAAGTTACCTTTGATAAGAAGGATATGTATATAGAAACCTAAAGATTTTGAATTCATGATTTATAATTATCCCTTCATATGTTAAATTATCTATATATAATTCTTGAAAATAATAAAAAGATAAAAAAAATTAATCAAGGACTAAGATTAAGAGGTAAACCAATGGCCAAGATGCAAATGCCAGATTTAGAAAGTGATTTTGGTAGGGAAAACAGAAAAAGGAAATTGTATTGCTTTTAAGTATATATAGATTGTTTGATTGATTAGAGGAATCTTGTGTTCGAGTCATGAGATTGACCAAAAGAAATTTTGTGAACGGCTGGGGGATGATTGGATTCAACTTTAGATTAAATCATTATGATATGGGATGTTAAGAGTTTATAACCTTGGTAATTTCTTGGTTCACCCTTTAGCATCAACTTTTTTGATTCAAGTCCCTTCTTCCCATTGTTTTGAGAACGATCCTGATATCTATGGAACTTGATAGCATAATTCCTCCAAACTCCTTGTATTAGTGCAACGAGCTCTTCTTTATTTGGCTTTCTCCATTTCTCATGCTCAACTGTTGTCTTTTCAACTCCTTATTTCAAGCCTAATGTATTCTCATAACTTGTTGTGTTTTACGATATTGTTTTTTTAGCCAATGATTTGAACTTACATTTGTAAGTTTATAAGATCCTTTGTCATGAGCATATCTTTAATTTGAGCAAAGTTCTGTCCCTCTCCAATTGCTTGAGCTTCCTCTTGAGATAGCTCCCAGTGGAGTTCCATCTCCAAATAACTCTGATTCATTTCTGTTATTCCATCTTTAAAGGATTTTGATTTACTTTGTTATCTCTTTATTGTCACTTGACTTAAGCACAACCTGAGTTTTCTTGAGACTTTGTTTGATTTCAGTGACTTGATTTTGCAAAATATCTTCTCTCTCCCAACTTTAGTAGCTCATTTATCTTGGATGTCTTTCAAGATATCTTCTCATTTTATCCAAACCAATTCTCTTCTGTACTTTTTTAAGTGTGATTTTACCATCTCTGACACTAGCTAAGGTGACTCTCTATCGAACACTTCGTCGTGTTGCAAGTGGTTGAAGCATTCATCTTCATATAACTCCTCACCGGAAGCTTCATTGTGTTCTTTCAAGTAAATTGTGCTTACTAAATAGTTGTGGAGATAGAAACATAGCTCCAGATTTCTTTTGCATAAGAGTTTAGCTCCTCCTTATGAGCTTCTCAATAGTTGTATTGTATTTTATGTCTCAAACTTACATTCTTCTTCACTATTATAACTTTTTTGCTCATCGGGGGTTGCTATATTGCCCTTTATCGACATTTTTTTTAAAAACCACAAACTTGAGCATAATGGTCATTTTTGTTATATACATACCATGAGCCATTGTTTGCTTATATCTTCCAAATGAATGTCCTCTTATATCGTGATCTTTTTGGACCCTCCTCGTCTCTGGACCTTTTTTTCACCTTATGGTAGCTAAAACAATACTTCTTCTTGTTCTTCAACTCTTGGTTTGTTTAGCAAGACCCTCAGCATTTACTTGATTAATTCCTGTTAAGTAGATCACAAAGTTTTGAAGATTGATCAGTGAAGGTATTTCTAACCCACTAAGTATTGCAGCTATGAAGCTTCTAAACCTAAGTCTCAATCCATAAACAATTGTTCTTCTCATTTTGGATTATGAGACTTTATTAGCTTAATACAATTTTTGTACTTCATGAAAGAGAGCTCCTTATTGAGGTGCTCTTTCATTAACATCTCGTTTTACTTGATTGTTAGTTCTTGACGGGCTGTAGCTGAACTTGTTCTCTTTTTAAAATAATGCTACTAGAGTCTCCTGAGTCTTCTTTGGGGGTGATTGCATCTCTTATGTGCTCTAACAATTATTATTCAATCGTTAATTGAGCACATACATGGCCTTTCCTGTCTTGATTCCAGTTTTTTCTTAGTTTTGGCATTTTGCGATCATATAATTTTTCCTATGCTAATTATTTCCTGCAAGTTTTATCCTGGAAATATGACTCATATGGTGAAAAGAGAAAGATATTTGGGGATAATACCCATTTGAATTGATAATGAATTTTGAGTTTGAATGTTGGGTCTCAAAATAAGGTTAAATATATTTTCCGGAAATTGTAATATCAATAATCATTTAATACTAATATATGAAGAAGTTATAAGATGATTAGTTAAAATACTATTGAAGACTTTTCAGATCGGAACGATGGTATAATGAACATTTCAGGAATGGTTAATTAAATAATTGGTTAATCCTAAACCATGTACAAGTTTTTTACGATAAAAATATTTTGGGTTCTATTTATGCTCTTATATATATATATATATATATATATATATAAAGATGAATGATTAGATTGGAGAATATATGAACTCTTTGAAGATTAAATTTAGTTAGATGAGTTTATATGTAACTTGTTGACGTCAAATTTCGACTTTGACTTAATAAACAAGATTTGTTTACATGGAAAATTTGTATTTAAATTGATTCAGGCAGTAAATGCTAAAACTAGAAGAATATTTGTAATAAATGAAGGAGAATAAATATGCCAAAAACAAGAATAATGAAATTAGGGAGTAGAACCCTTTCTCAATGTTTTTCCCCCTATTTATAGTATGTATCTGCATTGGTGCAGTGGTTACATGTATTTAATGCTGAACCCATAAGAATGGGATACGGGTCAAATCAATCGAGATTAAGCCTTCACTTTTTAACTATTAGTTGTCTAAACTCTGCATGGGGCAGGTAGCCACTGTTCCTGCATTTAATATTGACATCCCATCAGCTGTAAGTGATAAGGCTTTGCACGTGGATTCACAAGCTGTTGCCTAGCTGGCGGTCATGACCTTGCGCCCTTAGGGGCATAACGACCTGGCAACCTGAATGCCAAGATGCAGAGTTAATTGGCAATGACTAGCTCTCCAGGTTGCTGAGTTTTGTCAGGTTTGCAGGTCTTGAGGTCTCTAGGTCCTTTACATTATTGGACTTAGTGAGGCGTGTAGGACCTACTTTCAAGATCCTGCTGACTGTTGACCTCTTTGACTCAACTACCTAGCAACCACAAAATGCCCCCTCAAAGTCACTGGAAGGTCTGCTTGCTGCTTTTTTTAAAATTTTGCCGCCTAATACCAGACTCTTTGAATTTTGAAACTTTTGGCCTAGCCCATCCTACCGTGTGTCTGCTACTCAATTGGATGGCGTATTCTAGGGATTTATAAGTAGTAATCATTAATTTGATTGATGTATCTTCATTTGCTAAGGCAGTACGTGTCAGTCTGTTCCTTTCTCCTTGAGCCTTATTTACACCATCTTCTTCTTCCACTATCCCCGTTTACATTCATTCATTCATAAACCCTCGTGCAAAGAACTTCTTGATCCTTATAATTTCTTCTAGAAATTAGTAGTTCCTAACAGAAGATCCTTATAGTTTTACAAAGTTCCTCCTTGATGGTACTGTTCAACTCTTCCCTATGAAGTTTTGAGCTTATTAGTTTTGGATTCTGTTGGTGATTTGGGGAATTTCACCTATCAGAACCTTTTTACTTGTGAGATAGAGAGTAGAGAGGGTTCTCAACTGGGGAACAGGGTAGAAGAAGAGATTAGGGTGAACGTGGAATGGTCCTCAAATGAGGATAGGGCAGAGCTAGAGCCAGAGGTCCTATTTGAGTGGACTGAGGATGAAAGTCAAGAGGAAAAGGAGGATGATGAGGCAGATGAGAGCTCTAGTGGGTGACCTTCGACGGCAGTAGTTCGCGAAAAGGACTTACTGTGGGTGGGTAAACACATTCCCTCAAAGGTAAGAGAAAAGGATCTACACGTGCTGTCATGTCGCATGCCTAATTGTATGGCCCTTTGGGTTCCGTACAAGGGGGAGCGACCTTGTTGCCCCCTAGGAGATGCGTGGCAATGAACATGAAGATGTTCGAGGCTGGCTACCGTGCCTCTCTTCCGCGACCTATCACTAGACTACTGAGGTCCTAGGGGGTTGCTCCCTTACAAATCACTCTAGTGAGCTGGAGGACCATGATTGGATCCTCACCCTTTGGCAGTGTAAGGGTTGGAGATACCCGACTCAGAGGACTTCAACTCATATTATTTGTTGAAGGTCTCACCATATCGGAAAAGATGGTTTTACGTGGCCGTACGACCTAAAGCCAGAGCCCTAAACCTTTGGGGGAAGCCTGGCAAAGGGGGTGTTCGAATCAGTCCCCAACTGGAAGGAGAACTAACTGGATGGGGATGAGCGGAGGACCCACTTATCCCAAGTGATGAGGACATGAGCATTCCAATGAGCTACAGTCAGCCAAGTAAGTAGTTTTCTAATATAAGATTTTATTAGAGCCGGTGAGCTAATGCTTAACTTTGTTTCCTTTCGTGTCAGGTGCTGATCGAGACTGAGGTCAGTTGTTGACTACGCCATTCAAAGAGCAGGTAGAGGCCATCGCTATGTTGCCAGATATAGATCACCACATTGCAGACCTAATGGACAAGGATTTTCTGGTAAGTACCAGACTATCAGTGTCCAGAGGCGAGCATAATTGTAAGTCACTACTTCATCTTTAGATCTTTTAAGCAACCTTGTTTTGTTGTCTTACCCTAGCGATACTTGGTTTTTTCAGAGAACAAGTATCTTTTCAATGGTCAGAAATGAGCTGTTCATGAGGTAAAGAAAAAGAGGGCTGCATGGAAGAAAAAGAAGAAACTTAGGAGAGGGCTAAGGAGATGAGGACAGTTGAGCAAGTGGCTGAAGCTCTGAGGAAGTGGGAGGAGAAAAAGCTGAAGGAGGACAAGGCTGCTGGGAAGAGGCCTATGCCAACTGATGGTGCAATCATTTCTGAGTGACCTGCCAAGCGTCAGCTGGTCATCCAGGAACCTATTCCTAACTCTTCTTCCCAAACTCATGTTCCTGTCTCAAACAGAGAGGAGAGACCTACTACGGAGAAGGGCCTCCTCAATTTGCTTGCTGAGGACCTCTACCTTTTGGTGGATCCAGTTCGCTGGGCTACGTTGGAGAAGTTACAGGGTAAAAAGCCTAAGGCCCTGCTCAAATTCAACTTGGCCAAGAAGCCCTTTGAGACTACTTTCAGGGGCA